>SNQJ01S0045063.1:22483-33179 GCA_010110895.2 Picea sitchensis
AAAAAGCAACAAAATCTAGCCATTGAATTGTTAAATAAAACTCATTTATTAAAGACCAAGTGACAAGAGAGAGCCCTCTCTGAGCTGAGCATGCTAGTACCCAGCTCTAAAGTTGGTTTGTAGGTTACCTTTGTCGTTTGTTTTATCAGCCAAACAAATTTACAGAGTGCTAACAGGGTCGAGCTTTTCCCAACCTATAGTTTGTGCGATAACACAAAGATGAGGTACTTCTGAGTGATAATCGCTTGCCTGATAGTTGCACAAAGGCAAAGAAAATGCTAAAAATGTTGGGTGTTGAGTACATATCATACCATGCATGTCTGAATGTTTGTTTTATATACATAAACAAATATGTGAATAAAGACATACGTCCAGAATGTGTGCATGACAAGTACCATAAATCAAAAAATAAGGGTAAGGCACATGGTCCTCCTCATAAGATATTGAGGCACATGCCTATAATTCCAAGGATTCAAAGGCTCTTTCATTGCAAACAATTAGCCATGTTGTAGGGGTGTAATGCCTCACATAGAAGTGAGCCAAGAGTTATGTGAATCCCAACATATTCAATAGCTATGAAGCATATAGAGGATACATGGCCCGATAAATTCAAGGATGAAGTATGGAGCCTCTGATTGAGAATAGTTATAGATGGAGTTAACCTGTATTTCCTCCAAAACACCAACTATTATGTTTAGCCAATGGTAGTGATCAATAAAAATACCCCCCATAGTTGTCCGTGAAGAATGAACATCTTATGTTGGCTCTTATACTCCCGAGTAGAAGACAAGTGAAGAGAATGGATATCTACCTCCAACCATTGATCGATGAATTTAAGCAATTATGTGAAGGGATACATGTATATGATGTATCAAGACCCATCCAATGGATAGGTTATTTACATTGTATCGTATGTGTGCATACACCATGCACGATTATCTAGGACTAAGAGTTTGCTCTGATAAGCATGTTCATCGATTTGTTTATATTTAAATTTTATTTGGCATACTTCATTTGGTGCAACTATATTTTTGACACTATCATGCTATGTATACGTTAATATTACAGGTGTTGTAACAAAGGATATTGTGGATGTAAATGTTGTGGACCTTCTATAAAGGCTAGGTGGTCCAATGACCTACAAAAGCCGATGTATGAATGTTCGAAGGTATTCCTCCAAGAATACCACCCTTATAGAAGAGTTGCATTTGCCTTCAATGGTAAACCAAAGAGAACCTGGAGACCTGAAATAATGACACGGACAGATTGGAATCGGACATATGAAATAGAGGAGGAGATGGAAATGGCAGAATTATTTCATTCAAATGGGGAACCTATGTTCAATGATCCTGAATTTTTTGACACCTATGTTGAGAAAATGTACATTGAGATGAAAAATAACTTTGTATTTTATGAGCTTCCATATTGGGAGCATCTTAAGATTGGCCACTTACTAGATCCCATGCATATATTTAAAAATGTTTGATCTTCTTTATGGAGGCACATATCATGGAATAAAAGCGACACAATGGCTATCAGAAGAAATCTTATTTCTTCAAATACTAAAAAGAGACATTGGCCAAGAAACAAAACTATAGGAGAGGTTGGTCCCTCTTGGTATTTTAAAGAAGGTGATGTCCCTTGGATTTTGAAGCAAGATGGTATTTCTATGGAGAAGGATGTTATATTGGGTGTGAACGCACCTTATTTATATGGGTCGAATCTACGATGTTGCTTCACTATAGACCGAAATTTTTCGGGGTTGAAATCACATAACCATCTGATCCTTCTAAGGGTATGTATGTTGAATACATGATTCTTCTAGTTCTATACTGACATCAATAAAAATATGCTATGCACTCACAGTTTTAGGTAAATTAATGATGTCTGTGTCTATTTAGTAGTTTCATTATCCTTTGTTCATGTGTGGTTGTGTAAACCATGACTTCCCCCAGGACCTGTGATGTCCCATATTGAAATTATTTGCATTTTTACGTTGGATCACATCAATGAATATTCATATGGTAATCATTCCAAGGTGGCGCCAAGAGACAACTGAGATTTTTTGTATGTTTGAGAAGGAACTTCCCACGAGTTTTATGGACTTGGAAGTCCATCTTCTAATTCAACTACCTGATGAGGTTGAATTTGTTGAGGTGCTCTCATGTCATTGGATGTTCTTCTTAGAGAGGTACATGAAAAAATTGAAGGGGTTTATTCGACAAAGGGAAAAATTGGAGGGCTCTATGGCAAAGGGGTACATAGTATATGAGTCATTATATTATGCCAATGAGTACATCAAAAATATGTCTCAATAGTTGGGTGGCTGGCTAGATATAAGAGAAATATGTGATGTCCAGTGGTAACCCACGTGGAGAAGATATGGATTCTCTAACCATAGGGATCGTGTGCAACAACTATGTAATAACCTCTCTGAGTACCACATTATATTTATAATATTGCACATTTGAATTGTAACATGTATTATGTTTTTATTAATGCTTCAGTTATTAGACATATGACACCACCCTTTGTTCGCATTTTTACAAGTGCATTTCTTCCCATCTATGTGGGCATATGGACATCATTTTCACACTGAGTATGTTGATGAAGGCCACGTCACACAAGATTGTGGAGTGGAGCTCGAATTCGAACAATCTAATCGTGCTAGCCACCGTGAAGAAAACTTGATAGAGGGGAAGTTAGGTTACATTGAAAAGATACAAGAGATCATGCAAGTGGACTTCTCATGATTTCAATGTGTTGTTTTTTGTTGCAAGTGGTGGGATACCTTCAATCAGAGAAATATAAAGGAAGATCATGATAGTGGGCTAATATGTATTAACTCTAAAAAAATGTGGGTTGAAAGTAAGGAGCCTTATGTTTTCCTAAAAAATTGCAACCAAGTGTTTTCTTACCCAGAGGTGTTGGACGGGGATTGATGCTTTGTACTGAGACATGATTTGAGATCTAAACATCTTTTTTAGAACAAAATGTTACAATGCCAAGCGATGAAGATAATCAGGGTGATGGCAACAAAGACTGATTTCATGTAAATGATTTGTTTGGACATTTATATTGTGGATGTGTCATTTTATTATGGGTATCTATAATGGACAACTATGGGGTTTTTTTCCTTCATTTTATAATTATGTTGGATAAGAAAAGTTAATAATCATTTACAATTACCATATTGAAAATACATTAAATAGATGTATATTTATTGTTTATTATAGCAAATTTATGTTCTATTGTATTAAAATATGTTTATGTTAACATTTGAATTACTAAGCATTAATTGAGATATCACAAAGTTGGTGGCGTACAATAGTAAAGATTTATTTTAAATTATATTTTATTTAACGAAAAATGAATATATTAAAAAATATTCAAAGCTCAAAAATTTTGTTGATTAAGAAAATCAAAATTCAAAAAAATATATACTTATTTTGATGGAACTTCTAAGGAAAATTCCAACAAAATAACTCTGTGCAACATCTACAGTACTTGTGGTGTACTTGGTATTACCAACTTTGATGGCATTCCCCACCTTAACTACTGCAACTATCATGGACTTCATCTATTCCACTCCACCCTTTAGTTTTATAATCATATAAACTTATATTAATGATTCTTTTTGCATTCTCCTTGAAATAAGTGTCAATATAGGAAGGACATGGAAATTCTAAAAGAGTATTTTTCTAGAGCCTAGTCATAATTAAGGAAAAATTTAATGATCCATACTTATCTAAAAGTATAGAATCCATTGTCAATTTTTCTAATTCTTAAAATACTAATTATTAAATGTTGAGTGATATTATTTTATAATAAAAGATTCATAAAGTATGTATTAGAGTAAAACATTGTGAATCCATTTCATTGAAAGTGTATAGATCAAAATGTATTATTATTCTCTATATTTATTATTTTAAATTTAATTGAATAAATTTCATATATTATAATAGTTGGATAATATAAATTAATAAAATCTTTGGAAAAACTAAATATTAATAAAATATAACCATTGTGATTTTAGTAATCAATTATATTATAACTTTGTCTTCTAATCTTTCAATAATAAAAACTAAAAAAGTAACATTATTATTAGTGAATAATTATGTAATTATAATGTTATAATTATAATATATGAAAAAGACATAA
Source organism: Picea sitchensis (assembly GCA_010110895.2). NCBI lineage: Eukaryota > Viridiplantae > Streptophyta > Pinopsida > Pinales > Pinaceae > Picea > Picea sitchensis. The sequence continues at coordinate 26,645 of SNQJ01S0045063.1, forward strand.
ATATTCAAATCACAATCATTTCAGTCATCATATTGAAGTATTTTTGTTTCTAAACATGTTTAATCAACATATTGTATCTTGTTGGACCACAAACAATTCACCTTGAACAATAGTTAAACACTATATGGCATTAATGGTTATAACATTTTGCAATCACAATCCAAATTAAACACTTTCATAAAAGTAAAGTAAACATTATATAGCAACTATAAATTTAAATGAGTGATACATATCAAAATTCACTTAAAAACAGAGAAACCATTAACCATGTTCTTCATTGGCATACTCATATTACATTTTATAAATCAAACAACAACAACAACCACAACATTATATGAAAAACATAATATACATGAGCGATATACATATGAATATACATGTCAAACATACATCTCAATAAAATATGCAATAAACATGTCATATACAGATCTCTAGTCAAATATAAAACAATTAGTATAATTGTCAATCAGTACCACTACTAGTTAGGTCCACCACCAAAGCTAGGTGCATCAACATCTCTACTACCATAGGTAAAGACTCTGTCAAGAACAACTATCTCATAAACAAATTTCAGCATAAGTGCACTATCAAGTGTCTCTATATCAATATCATGAAGATGTGCATCAACAGTACCCGATGTGATCATAGATTCCAAAGCATCAAAAGCTTGTGACACGTGTCGAGGAGGAGGGGGAGGGGAGGATCGGACGTGGATACAGGTTCAGACACATTGTAATGTTCCCAAGCCAATTTTTTGCTGGAAACACTAATTGTTCACTTTTTATTATTTGTTAAGTTGTGTGCTTGCAGGTTTACTCGTGAAGTTGTGCATTAGGGTTTATGTTTATGAGATCAAAGAATGTAGACATGGATCTGAAGATACAACATAAAAAATACAAGATGCAACAAGAAACACCAATATGGAACTAAATAGCTCAGATCCGACCTTTATTTAGATAATATAGAGATCTTGATACAACAGATCTGTAGATCTTGAAGAATACCAATAAGAATATCCAACTAGAATAATTGTTGCTAAAAAATGCTCAAGACTAAAGATATAAGCCTCCAAAGGCAAGACAATAAGTTGATGCAAAGCACAATATTGATTTCTTTCCTTCCAGGGCTCAGATCCAAACCCCCCTAGTTGAGTTGCGCCCTTCTGGATAGTTGAATATACTCAATACTTCGGCCCTGCTGCTAGAGGCCTCCAAATACTCTGAAACTGGATGGAATAGTAGATTGGGGCAAGACAAACCCCCTCCTGAAGTCTCAGGCTGAATGATAGAGATCTGCTCCTCCTATAGTTGAAACCCCAAATTGGGTTGCGCCCTCCTAGACGGCTGAAGAGACCCAATATTTCGGCCTCACTGCTAGGAACCTCCAAATGCTATGAAATTGGTTGGAGGGGTAGATCGGGGCAAGCCAAACCCACTAGTGAACTCTCCATCTGAATAATGAAGATATGCTCCTCCAAACAAATGAAACCATTTTCTGCAGTGTGCCCTCCTTCTCTCCAACTCGTGACAAGCTCTAGCAAATCATATGGCAAGTAAGCCTCTCCAAAAATAGGCTAGAAATTATGGTTGAGGCCCTACAGAGAAAACCCAGAAGTCCAAATGCCCAAAATCCTTCTCTACTTCCTGGATCGAATTCTTCTTCTTTCAATGGTGTGCCCCCCTTGCTGGAAACCCCCTAGGTTGCGCATTATTCCTTTCTTGGCCGATAGATGGTACTTGTAAATGTTGTAGAATGGTGTGGGAGGAGTATTGCACCCCCGACACCAAGCTTGGATCAAGAGAGGTGGAATATTTCACCACCGAGTTGATCTCTAGGGTTTGTAATCTCAAAACCCTCAAAACTCCTTTGTGCTCAAGAGCCCAAATGCAAAATGTAATAATAATCCAGAATGAGTGAGAAGTGCGCCTTCCTTTCTTTTATAATCCAAATCTATTTCTCTGTTGATTTATTTAACCCCTAGGGTTAACTCCTAGCTTTTCCACACATGTTCTTTTCTTTCCTTCAATTACCTTTTTCCCCCAAAGTCAACTTAATATTATAACGTTGTGCTTAGGTAATGGATTTGGGTTGTCTTTGTCCCCATGATGCATGAGACTATAGTCTAGTGGGGACAACTAAACTATTGAGTCTCTCATAAACTCTTCATCAAGAGGTCGGGGACATTACACACATGTGGAGGGAAAACAGGAGGAGGAGGATCAGACGTGGATGCAGCTTCAGACACATGTGGAGGGGAAATGGGAGGACGAGGAGCAGGATCAAACATGGATTGAGGATTGGTAGATGTTACAGCCGACTCATGTGGAGGAGAATCAGGAGGAGGAGGATGACTATGTGGTGGTGTTATCACATAAAGTCGCTCAAGTTCGCAGGTGACAACCATCAGCACATCAAGCAGGCAAATGTGGTTACAATAGAAAAATTCCCCTGCACATTTCAATTCGGGGCCATCTCCAAACACAGTTGGAAGGTTCCCACAATTAGCGGGCTGTTAAAGTTTTGGTAGAGGTGCTAAAGTAGTCGGCGTGCCCAGATCTCAGGTCCCTTTCAAATCAACAACCTCAGATCATTTCAGGGTCGCAACATGCACGGACGTTAAAATCTCAGGGGCGGGCCGAAATCCAAACCGTGGTTTTGTGGGGTGGCTACGTGGCGGAAGAGAGTGTGTTTCAGGCCAGAAAGCGGTGTAGGCCTAAACTGCTTCCCGCGGCCCCAAAATCACGTGCACATTTAATATCATATCCGACAACGACAAGTGGTCGCCCACTAGTCATCCAACCGCACTCCAATCCCAAGAAAGGTTTAGCCAATGAACGAAAATTGACTTTTGTGGCCACCTGCTTATTCAGCGCCCAATCTAGTTGCGACAGATGGTCTTCCGCTGGTCGTCCGACGACGCTCTAATTCCGATTAAGATCCAGTTAATGAAGCATGGAATGGTAGTTGAAACCTCATCTCAGTCCATAAATGGAAAGCATGGAAATTATGGCTAAGGGGACAGAGCTGTCAGCATGAGGTACAGCAGTGGATGGTTTTTCTTGCAGGTCCATACTGAACCTGGTTTGCATCTGACAAGAGGAAAAATGCACAGTCTGACAGAAGGCTGCACAAACGCAAAGCTTTGAATGAGATTGTCAGATCACACTCCCGACAGTTGTGGACTGATCTGAGTATAAGTAGATCAATTCAATATTTTTTCATGGTGGTCAAATGGTTGAGCAAAGCTCCCTATTTTGTAATTTTTTATAACAAAGTTGTTCTCTGGTTTTGTATGATACTTGAGATTTTCACGTTAATAGAAGTCAGCTTATTTCATCTCTTTGTTTAAACTGTGTTGAAACACTCGGGCATGGAGGATCCAGTCGAGGGTTGTAGTTGTATTGTAATGTAGGTTTGATTATAATACTATTGTGACCTGTTCCAGTTCTTTCCCTTTGTTATCTTATTTGCCCTTATGCTGAAATGCTCGTACATGGAGGATCCAAACGAGTGGTTGTAGTCATATGATAATGTAGGTTTGATTATTATGCTGTTGTGACATATTTCAATGTCTGAAACTCGAGTTCAAGAGTGATTGAGCCTGATTTTTTCTTCACCAAGCTGCCTGAAAGTTAGATGCCCACGACAGACTTGTCCACCTTTCTCGCTAAGTCTTCCTTCTGCTCACCCTTAAACTCAAACCACTAACTAAAGTTAATGAGGACCTCATTTCCCTATGCATTTCTTGTCCAGTTTCTGTGTTAAATCATTCTTGTACTAAGTTTTGTCCATTTGACCTACACTCATAAACCTACCTCCACAAACATTTGATGGGTATTGGGCTTATCCTCCAACAATCTGAGGGTGAATCTCAGTGACAACATTCTTAGCGTTGTTATCGGGGAACAAATTGAAGAAATTTCCCTGAGATTGAACGACAAAGAAATTATGCTTATGAAGGTGCATCAAAAATCAGTACCTTGAAGATTGCAACTTGCACCTGGCGACTCCATTGTTTCAGTTGTGGCTCCCAAAGGCAGGCACACGAGGTCTACTCCACAGTTGCCTCTGGCAACACCTGAAGCTGACCCATAAAATATTATCAATAAGGGAAAGACCTCTTAAGAAGGACTTTTGACTGTTGCATCAGGTGATTTTGGTAATTTACAAACTTCTTCTTTTAAAGCTCTAGCATCTGCATCAAATTCTCCTTTCCTACCATCTGTTGGAGTTTCCAGAAGTTTAAATTCTGGAAGTTTTCATGTTGAACCCCCCACTTCTAGTCCTCATTTAGAAGAAAGTTTTGACACCCTTGTTTCCCCTGATATTGTAAAATGGTTTAGACCCAGGAGCTTAGAAGATTTTCCTACTCCTCCTGTCGAAGTTGTTGTATCTAAATAAGGGGAAAATTATTTTCCTTTGAACCCCGTATTATTCTCCTCCAACACTCAACTATTTCCCCTTTCCCCTAGAAACACAACTCCAGTCCCACCTGTCCAAACTCCATCTCCCCCTGGTTCTCCCACAGTTCACATCCCAATGGCAGGTGTTAATCCTCCTAGAAACAGAATGGATGCCATAGTGGCTGCTAGGTATGCCCCTCTCATTTTACCTCAACCTATGAATGCCCTCCAAGATGGATATTACCTCAAGTACATGCCCAAGTTTACAAGGGGAGAAGACATAACTGGAGAAGAACACCTTCCATCTTTTTACAGTTATGCAGATAATCTTAATATTGAAAATGAAGATGTATGGTTGAGAGTTTTTGTACAGAGCCTTGATGGTGAGGCTAGAAAATGGTTTAGGGGTTTGACTCCTGGATCTATTGATGGGATTGAAGCTCTCGATGATTCATTCCTGAGACATTAGGGGGACAAAAAGGATTTCCTTTATTATATTACAGAGTTTGGGTCACTTAAGAGAGAAGAAGGGGAATTTGTTTCAGACTTCTCAAAGAGATTTAATAAAATGTACATTAAGATTCCCACTGAAATTAAGCCTACAAAAACCTCTGCCAAGATTACTTATGCTAGTGCTTTTGACCCTGAGTTTTATCTCCTGTTGAGGGAAAGAAGAGCTACCTCCTTGGCTCATATGCAAGATGTAGCCCTGGAAGTAGAGTCCAATATATTGGTAGTCGACAAACTTAGGAGTAAGGCTGATAGAGACAGAAGAAAATGTAGGTATGAAGCTTCAACCTCTGGTTCCTCTATTGCCTACCCTCAAGTGGATGAGTTAACAAAACTGGTAAAATCACTTTCTGCAGAGATGGAGAAATTGAAATTTGAGGGGAAACATGGTTATAGGAACACTTAGAATACGAATAACAAGGGTAATTTCAGAAGAGCAAATAATCCCCCTGATATCATCTAGAGAGATCAAAGAAATAGGGATAGGGATGATCAAAAAATCCAAGCCCCTCTACAAAATAACCTGATTATTGGTGAAGAAGGAGAGGAAAAAGAAGTTGATCATGAAATCCATTGTCTTGGTGACACCTCTTCATCCCCTCATTTAACTCAATCTTCATATGAAGAGTCTCTCATGGGCAGATAACTAAATGAGCTGAGCAAAGGGGAAAGGACCAGTGGCAATCCAAATAGATACAACCTCAGGTCCAAGAAGAAAGAGGGAAATCCTGGCATCCCTGATCAGCCTACTAGAGCAGAGCATCCTGTTAGGAGTGTGGCATCTAGCAGCAAAGAAAAAGAGGCACAAAACCCCCAGGCAGTGGTCAAGAGCCCTATCCCAGAAGTGAAGGAGATTTTCAAGCCTCTGTCCTCTTTTAGATTTGAGAATGAGATTCAAAAGATTAAAATCCTCGTACCTTTTTTAGAGCTAGTTAAGAATGAGGATTTCAAAAGGTACCTTTCCAAAATGTCGGAACACTTCTTTCATAAATACCTGTGAGATATCTATCGCTTTGCAGGTCGATTTGACGGGAATGAAATGAGCAGACTTGCTCAGTTTATCTACCACCACCATAATGGCATCATTCTGTCTGGTTGAAATCGGTAATCCGGTGATAAAATCCATGGAGATGGTTTCCCATTTCCATTCTGGGATGGGTAAAGGGTGCAGTAATCCGGCTGGGTGTCGATGTTCTGCTTTAACCTGTTGGCATTCTATGCATTGGGCCAAGTATTTGGCTACGTCCTTCTTCAATCCCGGCCAGTAAAACTGCTTTCGGGTAGCGGTAATCATTTTCTGGTATCCTGGGTGACCAGTGTAAGGCCTTTTATGTAGTTCATCCATGATGAACCTCTTCAAGTCGTCACAATTGGGAATGTACAGTCTATCTCTGTACGCGAGTAGATCTCCTTCGGTCGTCTGATAGCCTTCGTATTTTACTCTAGCGGGTTCTTGCTGTAGGTACAGGGTTACATTTCGGACGAAGGAATCTGTTTCTTGTGCCTCTTTGACTATGTTCTTGATATCCGTCTCACAGGTACTCACCGCGGCCAGGTGAATCGTTCTCATGCTTCTGCTAAGGGCATCGGCCACCCTATTCTCCTTACCTTTGATGTGTTTG
>SNQJ01S0045063.1:33189-61933 GCA_010110895.2 Picea sitchensis
ACATGCCTTCGCAAATTCCGATTCCCCGATCCCCGATGCCACCTGGCGTGAACTCACGGCTAAGCTTGATCTTCTGACATTTGTCCCTTGTACCGGCGCCTATGGCCCACACTCCTTATGATGGCGTGGAGTGACACCTATCCTCCACTGGAGTGCTATAACTAGGGGACCGTCGCGTTTCGGGATTTCGCGATTCCTCCTGTCGTGAGTTTCTTGTCATCGAGAATCCCGAATTGCCGAACCCCGAACCCTCGGGATCTTCTAACACGCATCCTCGTCATGAACGGCTCAGATCTCATCGAGAAATCGTGGGTCACGATTTCCTGATGCATAATTTTCTTACCATCGGAACTCCGATGAACAAAACTCCGAAGGCACCCGATCCTTTGCCACCTGTCCTCGCGGACGAACGACCCGGATTGATTCTCGGGGTTTCGGGACTTATGAGGTCTTGGTTCTCATGGCCTCGAGAACTCCGATTTTCCGATGCGTCAAACTCCGATAGCGCCTCAATCTCCTGACATGCGTCGCGCATAATGGACGGTCCAGATTCAATCGGGAAATCGCGTATCGCGATTTCGTTATGCAACGGTTCTACACTCCTAAAATCCCCGATGAGTGAAATCTCGATGCCTCCCAGAACGCCGACACGTGTCCTGCCGAGATCAACGGCTAGGACTCATCCTCTGCACACTAGCATTTAGCTCAGGTGCAACTCTTCCCGATCCAACGGTTTACGGGATTTCTACTCCAGATCTCATGGCTCAAATCACTTCCTCGCGCGTCTACCCCTGCGCTTAACCCCTGCGCAGCTTCTCCGGATCCAACGGTTGTCGTGTAATGCGAACCGAGATCTAACGGTCCAGATTCATTCTTTTGGGTCTTGGGATTTACGATCCCAATTTCTCGTTGCTCACGATGAGAGAGGGCAAGGCATGTAACGCCTGCGTTACTTTCATCAATCTAGTGGTTGTGAATGACTATGGTTCACTCCGACGAGATCTCATCCGTCGACTTATTTATAGCACAACACTACTATCTTGGACCTAAATAGGATCGTTCTTCCTCGTACAGGGTTAATAAGGCCTATGCGTTCGAATCCTTGTTCTGGGTTCTAGGTGAACCTTTCCGAGGAGGAAATCTATGTGAAGAGATCCTTACCGGGTCATTCCCGGGAGCAGATAAAGGAAGACAACTTCCCGAGAGCAGCTGGGCATGGTTAACTTCATCTTATTGACGTAATTCGTGCATGATATCCTTTGTAATAAGCATATATCTACCTATGCGTATCAAACACTACGCGGATACTCGTATGCTGTAATTCTTCACAAGTTCACAAGTTCTATGAGCTAACATCTACTCCGTATTAACAATTGTTGTACAGACAATTCCTTCGCAGGAAACATTTACAATTCCACAGTCCATGAATATATGTGACAGCATATAAATTTCAGAATGCAATATAAGTAAAACACTTATCAGATATAATTTCAGTAATGGAAGGGACTGCTGAGAGGGGTGCTCGTTTCCACCCAACCGTAGGCGTAGCGACTCCAAATGGATTTACCACTAGCCACCCCCGAGCTGAGACCACGATTTCCTGAGACCTGCGTCTCTCTGTCTGCCAGTGTCCAGGAGCGAAGGTTGCAATCCTCTCTCTCTGCGAGCACTCACTCTGCGTAAAAATTGCCAGAGTTCCCCTCGCGTCTGCCCCCTTTCAATCGTTTCAGCCATACGCCTTATCCTCTCGCGAGGTTGCGTGTGGCACAATTTCCCTCGCACTGATCAGGCCTAACGTCCCTACAGATGGGTGGTTCACCATCCCATCCCTCATCAAGACATCCGCCTACCAGTCTGCGAGCCATAACTTTTCAGGGCCAGCGAGCCGCTTTTGGTTCTCCGGGCCAGTGGAGTCTAAATACGGTATTAAATTCTCAGTGGAAGTTAACGCCCCTTTTTCAAGGTGCCCTCCACCACCATCGTGGTCTCTTTTCCGCACATCCCCTCTCAGCAGTTCTGCAATTAATTCAAACTATTATTTACATTCATTGACCCCTTCCTGCAGGTCCATTTACAACACATATTCATACTTATGAGTTTTTCCATAGTCCTTGGCCAGTTCAGTTATATTTACAAACTGGGGGAAACAGGGTGTTACATTTCCCCTACCCAAGAGACCATATCTTTGTCTTACAAACTTGAATTTGAAACAACAAACAAGGTAGCAGAATATGAAGCTCTTTTTTGGGGTTTGAGAGCCACCAAAGACATGAAGATTGAGGAGCTAGCAGTAATGTTGAGTTGAGTGTTCATCAAGTCAGAAATCGGTATCAGGCTAAGCACCCCAGGTTAAGGGCCTATAGAAATGAAGTCTAGGATCTTGTTGATAGTTTCTTCTTGGATTTTAATATCTCATTTGTTCCATAGAGGAGAACAATGTGGCAGATTCCTTGGTTGTTTCAACAAGTAAGTTCAGTGTTCCTTTTCCCCCCAAACTCAGGTATGAGGTGGAAGTAAAATACAGACCCTCTATTCCTGACAATGTCAAACATTAGAAGGTTTTTTAGGATGATCTTGAGATAAAAAAGTTTCTTGAGACTGTGGATGAATTTTCTAATTTGCATATTGATCATGATCAAGATACTAAAGAAAACCCCCATGCTGATATTTTTCTGAATAAAATTGTTGGCCATCATATTGTTCAGTTGCCAAGTAACCATATTCCAAAGGGACTTGTCCCCTTGGAGATATTGTTTGACAAAAATGATGTTGTTGTAAAGGTTAAAAATTCAACTAAAGATGTTGATGTGACTGAATGCAATTTAGGAACAGAGGAGGATCCCAAATATGTCAAATTGTCTAGCAGTTTGTCAAAGGAGCAAAGGGATGAGTATGCCAAGCTTTTTAAAGAGTTTGGTGATGTGTTTGCATGGAAATATGAATATTTAAGGACATATGACACCAGCATCATTGAGCATAAGATCCCTCTGAAAGAAGAGGCCAAACCTTTCAGGCAGAAACTCAGATAGATAAATCCCATGTTGATGCATATTATGGAAAAGGAAGTGAAAAAGTTGTTGGATGCCCAGATCATCATCCCTTTGAGATATTCATAATGGGTGGCTAACTTGGTACTTGTGAGAAAGAAAAATGGGGAAATCAGATTCTGTGTAGATTTCAGGAATTTGAACAGTAGTTCCAAAAAGGATAACTACCCCTTGCCAAAGATGGAGCACATTTTGCAGAGAGTGACTGGTTCATCTAGGATGTCTATGATTGATGGATTCTCTGGCTACAATTAGATCTTTGTCATGCCTGAAGATAGATAAAAGACAACCTTCACTACTCCTTGGGGCACATTCATGTATGCTAAAATGCCCTTTGGATTGATGAATGCAGGAGTAACCTTCCAGCGAGCCATGGACATTGCCTTTATTGGGGAGAAAGATAAATTTGTAGTTATCTATCTGGATGACATTACAATGTTCTCAAAATATGATAAAGAGCATTGTCATCATTTGAAAAAGGTCTTCCTGAAGTGTAAAAAGTTTGGTCTCTCCCTCAATCCTAAGAAATCTTTGTTTGCTATGAAGAAGGGAAAATTATTGGGGCATATTGTGTCAGCAGAAGGGGTAAGAATTGATCCAAGTAGAGTAGAGGCCATCCAGGCCTTATCTTTTCCTAGATCTAAGAAAGAGGTTCAGTCTTTCTTGGGTAAAATCAATTTTCTAAGAAGATTCATTTATAATTTTGTTGATATGGTTAAGCACATTACAACCATGCTTAGAAAATGAAGCGAGGTGAGTTGGATTGTTGATTCCATAAATTCTTTTGGGCAAATCAAAAGGACTTTGACTGAAGCACCTGTGCTCATCAACCCTGACTATTCTAAGGAATTTCTTATATTTTATTTTGCCTCATCTCACACATTGGTTGTTGTTTTGCTACAGAAAAATACATAGGGGTTAGAGAAGCCTATTTCCTTTTTTAGCAGAGCGTTGAGGGATGCAGAAATGAGATATGATATCATGGAGAAGCAGGCATATGCTTTGGTGAAGCCCTTAATGCTTTCAGGATCTATGTTCTGCATTAAAAGATTATTGCATATGTCCCCTCGGCCTCAGTGAAAGAGATATTGATCCAACCTGATATAGATGGGAAGAGAAGCAAATCAATTGCCAAAATTCTGGAGTTTGACCTGGAAATAAAGCCCACTAAGTTGGTGAAAGGCCAAGGTTTAGCCAGGTTGTTGGTTGAATCAAACTGCAAGGCTTTAGGGGTTAATTTCATGAACATGAACTCAGAAAATCAGCAACCTAAGATTGTTGATAAAGACTCCCATGTTAGCCTCAATTTGGCAGAATGCACCTGGTACAAGGACATCATATATTTTCTGCAGAAGTTGCGGCCTCCTGATGATTTGGACAAGAACAAGGTAAGAGCTTTGAAACTCAAAGCAATTAAATATTGTCTCATTGATCAGGTTTTGTACTGGAAGGATCCTTTGGGAGTTTTGTTAAGATGTCTAGACCCACAGGAAGCCCAAAGAGCTATGACTGATTTTCATGATAGTCTATGTGGGGGACATTATTTTTGGAGAACCACAGCTTATAAAATCCTCAGAGCTGGGTATTTCTGGCCCAGTCTTTTTACTGATGTTTGTGTAAATATTAGAGCTTGTGTCAAATGCTAAAAGTTTTTTGGAAAGCAACAGCTCAAATCTTTGCCTTTGAAACCTGTGGTAGTTTCTAGACCTTTTTCAACAGTGGGGTCTTGACTTCATTAGGGAAATCCACCTAGCCTCAAGTGGTTAGGACATGTGGATTTTGACTGCCATTGATTATTTCACCAAATGGATAGAATCCATCCTTACGAGGAGTGCCTCCCACAAGGTAAACATTAGCTTCCTTGAAGATAGCATGGATGGATTTAGTTGTCCAAGCAGGATTGTTACAAACAATGTTGCCTCCTTCAAAGTTGAACCATTGATCAAGTTCTATGAACTATATGGGATTACATTAATCCATTCTACTCCCTACTACCCCCAAGGAATAGGTTTGACAGAGTCCTCTAACAAGAGCCTCATAAATATCATCAAAAAATTGTTAGAAGACAACAAGAAAGCCTGGGACTCAAAGTTGGAATTTGCATTATGGGCTGACAAAGTTTCAACATAGAGGTCACTGGGTCTCTCCCCTTTTCAGCTTGTATATGGGGTTGAGGCTATTTTTCCTACTCAGCTTGCCTTGCCTGTGGAAAAATTCCTCCAGGACTACCAAGGAGAACCTGATGATATGGTCAGGAGGATACAACAGCTGGTAGAAGTACAACAAGCTAGGGAGTAGTTGCTTGATAAAGCTCAGGATCACCAACAGAAAATAAAACGAGCCTATGACCAGAGGGCGAGCAAGGAAAATTTTTAGCTGGGGGATCTGGTGCTCAAGTATGATGCCCCCAAGCAAGACAAAGGAAAACATGGTAAATTTGAAGCCTTATGGATTGGTCCCTTCAAGATTTCTAAAGTATTTTCAAATAATACCTATAAGTTGCAGAGCTTGGAGGATTCTGAAGTTTTTGGTGGCCCTATCAATGGGCACTTTCTGAAGAAATATTTTGTTTAATCCGTGATTGGATTTCCACCATTGTAATTATCACTTTCTCTTTATTTTCGGTATTAATAAGTGACTCCATGACCCAAAAGCTAAGGCACTGGAACTGCGCGTTCTTGGCAGCTCACAGGGAGCATGCCATCCCTTGTTGAGCCAATGTTATCACATAAAGTCGTCAATGTTCACAGGTGACAACCATCAGCGCATCAAGCAGGCAAATGCGGTTACAATGGCAAAATTCCCTTGCACATTTCAATTCGGGGCCATCTCCAAACACAGTCGGAAGGTTCCCACAGTTAGCGGGTGGTTAAAGTTTTGGCGGACGTGCTAAAGTAGTCAGCGCGCCCAGATCTCAGGTCCCTTTTAGATCAACGAACTCAGATCATTTCGGAGCCGCAACATGCATGGACGTTAAAATCATGTTGAAATATTGTAACTGCAAAGAGTACTCTATTTATTATTGATGTATTATTCATTAGATCAATCCCCTTTTGTGGATTGATCATGTCGGCCATTGTAACTAACCAAATCCCCTTTTGCGGATTGGTCAAAACCCCAAAATTAATATGCAAATTAAGAAGTCGGCCCCCATGCTAATTAAAATTGCTTTAACCACCCAGAAAGACAAGTCGGCCCTGCCAATGAAGAGACACCTCCTTTCAGCACTTGCCAGTTTGTATAAATAAAGGAGGCCAACGCCTCATTTGTTCACTCACTCATTCGATCATCCAGAGTGCAAGTTTGGAGTTGCAATTGGAGAAGAAGGAAGAGAGAGAGGCACATTACTTGGGAGAGGACTTTCTGTAGTGTTTGGTTTATTCTCTTGGCATTGTATCGGCTATCTATATTAAGGAAGATTTTGTTGGGTTTTCTCCGCCATGAGGGTTTCCCAGGATAAATGTTGTGTATCTTGTGATTGTGTTTTTCTTAGTGATCCTATCTATGCTATGGTTATCTAGTAAATTGAAAAAAAAACTATTAATAGCTTAAACTCTAACATGGTATTAGAGCTAAGCTGAAGAGAGCATCTTTCACAGGAAAAATAAAAATGTCATTGTTGTCGTACAAGAAAATTAGGGCTTTTTATTGAAGAAGAATTTCAGCCCAAAAGACATATAGAAAAGTGTGCCCTAGCCCAAGGAACTCTTTGGCACCTTCAACACACCTTTTCAGTGGATAGAATTTCTGGAAAGTGAAACTCTAATTTTCATCGGTACCAGAAGTACCAGAAAACCAGAAGCACCAATCCAAAAATCCATTGATCAAGTTTGAGGGGGGAAATTTTGGATTTTCAGAAATCTGACTGTACCAGCTTACTCGCCTTAGCTCGGCGCATCTAGCCTTTGGATCAGAAATTCAAAATTTGAAGTTTGAAAAATTAGGGTTTCCTCATAAAACCCTAAGTTGCAATTGCAGTTTCAGAATCAGTTGAAGTATCAACTATAGTACCAGTTGCAGTCACCCTTGAAGTTTTTAAGAGTTGGTAATTATTACCGTTGCTACCAGATGGTGTCACTACCTACAAATGCTATCAGAGGCATGTACTCACATATGGTTAAATTGTTAAGCTTTAAAAGGTATTTGCACGAGAAGGGATATCTTGCCATAGATCCAAAAGGATCTCAGGATCTAACACATTTAGAGGAATGATGCAAACCCAGGTTTGATTATTCCGATATGCATCTATTTGTTATGACATTATTTTGATCTAGGTTGCATGTTGAAGCTATGACCATCATACTAACCTTTGGTCAAAATTAAAATCAAGCTATTAGATGGATTAAAGTTGAGATCATAGAGTTTATTCTCTAACCCAACCTTCTGTCAAGATAGCATATTGTCCTAGTACAAAAGACAGGTTAAAGAAAGCACTCGTCATCTTGAGTGAAGGAGACTTGGAAGAAAAGAAACACACTCATTCTTGAGGACAAGGCTCCAGGTTCTAGGTTTGATTAATTAAGTTGATAAGATTCAAAATTTCACATGGCAATTTGATAACTGCCCCTTTACAAGTAAACATTATAGTTGAGGTAGCAGTCTTTGAAAAGTATTATACTTGGTAGCATGTGAGCATATCAAGATAAATGCTTAATGTAATCATTTACCAGATACAACTAACATCTCCTCTAGGAGAAACTTCTTGTGTTGATTCCAGGTTACCTTGGATGAATGTTTGATCACAACACTAGGAGAGTGTTGACCTCATTTCATATTGTATTTCTTACATTTTATATTTGCTTCAGACAGGTCACAAGTGATAGCTCTAAAGGAACTACTGTGATGATTATTCATGTTTTGTTTTATCTACTATTATCCTTGCTTGCTGCTTTGTTGACCTTGTTTCAGGTCACAGGTGATAACCTTGAAGAAGCTATAGTGAAGGTTAAAGAAGGCAACATATTAGATGAGATATGAAGCAGACTATGTACATGACCATATACACTCATGTACCAAAAAAGATGAAGAATAAGCTATCTTTTGACAACATATCTTATGAAGCAGACTATGTTCTGGTGCTTAAATTTATGCTTGATTTTAACAACATATCGATAAGCAGCACCGAGTGATGAGATGTCCAGAAAATCCATTTCAATTTGGATGTATCTGTGTAGAGCCCCATGGTATTTCAGAACCAAATGTCGTTCAGAGTCTTTGATACCCAACTTGGTGCACAAGGTATGGAAGGTATTGGTGAACTCTGGAACTGCTTGGCCCTTCTCTTGTTGTAGTGTGGTCCATCTCATGTATTGGTCCTCATAGTTTCCAACGGGGTAATAATGTTATTTTACCGCATCCACAAAAAAATCCCAAGTGGGCTCGGCCCCATATATTCCAGACTCCTCTGTGGAACTTTGCTCTGAGTAAGTTTCCTACCAATGTTTGACATGGGGGGGAGATTTAAGGAGTGTGAAGGTGATCTTTTCCTTGTCGGAAAAATTATGAACAGAGAAATAACCTTCTAACATAATTAACCATTTGTCTAGGGCATCCGCATCTATCTGACCTTCAAATACAGGAATATCAAAATTAACATGTACCTTGAAAGGAGAGGTGCTTCCAAAGTGGTTGTTTGATGAATATGTGTATGTTGCTATCGACAGGCGTTGAAGAATATGGGAAAAATTCTCCATCATTTCGTCCCTCTGTCGCGTGAGAGCTTGCTCAAGCAACAGATTAATAGGATCGTCTGCTCCGTCATTTTTCTTTTCTTCCGCCATGGAGGGTTTCTTGGGCATGCGAGAGCGATTGTCTTCAAGAGAGACAAGCTCGAGACCTAACTTGCTATACTCGGACCTCGTCAGGGACATGCACTGAAAAAACGATCAAGAGCAACCTGCTCTGATACCACTGATCCAGATTATTTTCGGCACGAAATGAGAGCGGAGATATAATAAAGAAATGCACAAAGATATCGCAAATATCTAATAATATAACAGAAATGTATCAGAGATGCAACCATAAACACAGATATACAGTAATACATGATTTCTATTAATGAAAGAAATGTACAGAGACTATAAAAATACAGAGTGAAAGACTCGCTAGAATGGTGGCAACTTATCTTTGAGAAGAGATGTGACAACTACTCGCATTCGCAAGAAGATGATTACAATGAGGCTCTGAAGGCCTTTTTACAATAAATAAGAATGTCAAAAACCCTAGACATCCAAAAACCTAACCCTAGGAGATGAAGCGCCAAAAGTCATGTGGGCCCCGTTTGGGTAAGTTAGTACATCAACTTCCCGGGGTCGTAACTTTTGAATACGGTCTTCGTTTTAGGCGCACGATAGCCCATTGGAAAGGTTTCGTCGAGGAGATTCATTTTGGGGGCTCAATCAGAGCCTTTGGCTATCATTGAGAAGCTCAATCTCGAAAAACCTTCATTTAGTCCCTCAAAATGGCCTAAAAAGTTAAAAACTGTTAAAAATAGTAAATTACCAAAATTGCCAGAAAACTGTTTTAAGGAAGTTGGAAAAGGTGGGTGGCCACCGATATCCACATGGATCACTCATATACCACCTCTAGCCAAACTCTCGTATATGGCCTACGTGGCATGTGGGGTCTATGTACTACTAGAGGTTGGTCCTCTACCTCCTCCATCACCTCATCCTCATGTTGGGGAGGTGCATCCCCAACATATGTGCCAATATTTGCAAAATAATAGATAATAATTATAAGATAATTGAAACAAAATGTTATAATAAATTACATGTGCATTAAATAAGACATAAAAATATGCAACTAGATTGATCAAAACATAACGATAATATTACCTCTCTCATCTAGTGGCTCCTCTACTATAAATTGGGTGTTTGGACATCCTCTCCATTCTATCTCCGAGTATGGGTACTCTACAATATCGAGGACACTATCGTCCTCGCTAGACAATAAATCAAATATTGTCTTTCCCACTGGAGTAATGGGAAACTCGGAGTGGCCTCTCTTGGGCATCAACAACCCCCACATGCACATATGTGCATGAAACATAGGCCTAGCATGAAAGCAGGGTATCGTTGGTAGAGTGGCATGAACCCTCTCAAAAAATAGTGTATACAACTCAGACGTGAATGGGAAGAATCTTGTCTTAGACAAAACAGAGCGACAGTGATCTAATGCATGCCAAAACTATCTCAAAAAAACATCTGCCCACATAATCAATTGGGGCTCCCGCAATAAACTATCTACATAATACAACATAGAGCAAATAATGTGTTCCCCATCAGAGCTATATTGTGACAGTGATGAGAGCATATAACACAGACACCTAACATCCTCTCTCTGATATGTACCTATCTATAGTTGACCACCACAAACCTGGAACTTCGAAGCCGAAGGAATATCCAAACTGACATATCTTTCCACATATTCCAGTTGGGTCTCTCTTGCAACATCGAGTGGTAGTGCAGGGAAATGGGGCAAATACACCCCCCTCCTAGACAACCTAGTGATGAAATAGACATCCTCCTCCGTGGGATGATACCACATATCGGGACCGACCCTAAACCCCTATCTTGCGTGATCCTAGTGACGGATCAACTGTTGTAACAATGCAGAGTTCCTCTTAAGGGATGTACCCTACTGATAAAACTTCAGGAGGCCAATATCCATCAAAATCTCATGTGTATGTTGTGAAATAGGGCGAGGGTAAGCCTCCCTATCCCTATCCCTAGCCTCCAACTCACGCACAAATGAGTACGTCTCGACCTGTCGTTGCCCCACCTCCTCCTCCTCTCGTCATCGTCGTCTCTGATTCACATACAAATATTGTTAGGAACATATATAAATATCAAATAAATTGAAATTATAAAACAAATACATATATAAATGACATATACTTAAAAAAATCCAAAATTATTTTTTTTTGCAAAAAAAACTTTAAAATCAACTGGTGCACCTCCAATAGATCATACGCCCCGCAATCAGTGCACTATCTCAAAACAACAACACTGCTAAGCGGTGCATCCCATAGGACTATCTCCACCAACTCAATGCATTTAACATCATCGGTTCATCTCGTTAACAAAGACGCAGCGCGAGGCTGAAATTTATAATGCACAAATCCACGGTGCACTTTGTTAAACCGAAAGCATTGGTGTGTCATGTCTACAAGAACACCGACATGCTATCTACTCGTGAAGTTGTCTTTACAACATCAATGTGTTTGTTGGACTGATGGGCACTGCTAAGCTAAAATTCATTATTGCAAATGAGTTGTTGCGACGTGTTACTATTAACGCACCAATACCACTGTGATAATGGAGCACCGACATTTTGTACCTCAATGCATTATAAAGAATAGAGCACCGAGAATGAGGTGTCCAATGAGACACCCTGCTTTGAAAATCCAGGAAATATATGTCTCGATGTGTTTTTGAATACAGTACCAGTGCATTGGATTACAATAGTTGCACCGCTATGTTAAATTTTATAAATCGTTAAGTTAGTGGTGTCGATAGTTAAGCAAAGTGAACCGATAGGTAATGTTAAATGGCACCGGTGCGATTTATTCGGTGTGTGTATTTTTTTGATAAAGTATGGCAATGTGTTTGAACATTGACGTGTCGGGGTGTTATGTTTCAAGTACGCCCTGGTGCGGTTGGTTAAATTTGGTGGACCACTAGGTTACATTTTCATATAACGTTGAGTCAGTTGTGTAGTTAATGAAGTGAAATGTTCCGATGCAAGTAGAATCCCATTGTGCGTCCATTTTGGGGAGTTTTGAAGGACGCACCCCTTTGTAAAGGACAAATCATCGGGAATGAGGTTTCCAATGAGACGCCCCACTATGAAAATTCAGGCAATATATGTTCTGGTGCGTTTATGTATACAATATCGATGCGTTGGATTACAATGATTGCACCTCTACGTTAAATTTTATAAATAGTTACATTAGAGGTGTCATTAGTTAAGTGAAATATAGTGGTGTGTAATGTTAAACAACATCAATACAATTTATTCAATATGTGTATGTTTTTTATAAAGTATGGCGATGCATTTGAACATTGATGTGTCAGGGTATTATGTTTCTGGTACTCCCCGGGGCGGTTGGTTAAAAGTGGTGCACCGCTACGCTAAATATTATACATCATTGAGTTAGCGGTGTGGTTAATGAAGTGAAATGTATCGGTGCCGGTAGAAGCACATTCTGCACTGGTTTCAGGGTGTTCTGAAGGATGCATTGTTATGTTTCTAATAATTCATCGTGGTGCACTTGATTGAACGACATATATATATATATGTGTGTGTGTGTGTGTGTGTGTGTGTGTGTGTGTGTGTGTGTGTGTGTGTTTCGAGTACTCCCTGGTGCAATTGATTAAACTTGGTGCATTGTTAGGTTAAATTTTATATATCGTTGAGCTAGCAATGCGATTAATGAAGTGTAATGTGTCGTTGCGGGTATAAGCCCATTTTGCGCCGGTGTCGGGGCATTCTGAAGGATGCACCGCTTTGTTTTTTGGTAATTTATCATGGTGTGCTAGCTTAAAGGACATCGATGCAGAAACAAATGGATGCAATGACGACGATACTCATTGTGTATTTAACACAATATGCACTGCATCGGGGCGAGTTGAACCGTTCAGGCGCACTGCGTGAAATTGAAAAAAATGTCAAATTTCAAGCTAAATTATAATTTTGATTGGATGAAAATGCAAATAGGTAGGTAATAAATAATTTACATGCTATGTTATGTCTCGAGAAGGCATGGTTGCGCCGTTGAGAGGAAATGAAAATTTGTGGTAATTTCCAAAATTTGGAAATGTGTGGAATCCACCAATGGAGCTATCCAAGTCGGTGTAGAGCACTGCAACCATGGCATCTTAGGAAAAAAGGTGAGCATCAGTGCTTGCTTGAGAGTTTGGAAGCATGGGATGCACTATAACAATGAACATATTTTTGGTAATTTTTTTAATTTACCCTACCGCAGTGCGCCTTTCGACAGTTAGGCGCACTGGTGTGTGTTGTTCAATGGCACTGATGTGATTTATTCGGTGCATGTAATTTTATTATAAAGTATGGCGATGCTACTGGAACATGGACGCACCAAGGCGTTATTGTCCATGAATGCCTTGGTGTGTATATGCCTTAAAGGTGCACCGAGAAAAAAACATCTTTGCAAAAACCTAGAGTCGCTCGCCTCCACTATAAACCGTGACAAGGCGTTTGAACAAAGTATTGGTGTAGAAGTTTTTAGATGTGCACTTGTGCGTATGTTCCATAAAGGCACATCGAAAAAAAAACATCCACAAAAACCTCTGGTCGTTCACCTCCGCTAACAACCTCCATTATAAACAATTAAGGGAAGAATTTTCCAGGGAGGTTCCATAAAAACCTCCGTAAGAAGGTGCTCTCCTTGTAGTGTTTTCCTTGGTAGGTTTAGATAAAATTGGATCCCCATAGATAGAAAACCATTTTTCACCTTCCTCGTGCACTTTGTCCATGTTTAAAAGATTTTCCTTTGTCTTTCCAATATTATGTGACATATCAAGTATAGGGTAACACAAAGAATTCATTGTATGCCATCATGTAATGGTCATAACGCTAGGATTTGTCTTTGTGACAACATGGTCTGCAACCTCTACCTATTTTCCTAATCCATACATTTCAACTCCCTCTAAGAGTAGTATATCTTCATCTGCATTCCAATCTGGATTAATAAGGAAAAGGACAAATTGTCCATAACATGGTAAGCATAATTTATCTTATGAGGAGTAACCTCAACACCTACAAAAAAGCATTCTACTCAAAAATCAAAATCCAAACATTCTGCACATTTCATGTTAATTGTCCCTGACATATCCTTGTTAAAGTACTTACAATGTGCAGTGCCCTTTTTTTCCTTCATTTGTCCTTGAAGCTACATTGTCCAAATTACCTCCATGTGATGAAACTCTTCACCTTTTTTACCCAGACTTACGTGGGACCCACTGAGTGCTCGACTTTACCAACCAATAAATTTCTCCCGGGACCTCCAATTGACAAGATATTTTTTGTAGCATAGAGGACAAGTAGGGCTTTCCAATCAGTGGTCATATGGCCTCTTTCGAAGCTAGTTTCATAGCTTTCATAACCTATGAAGTTGACATTGAATCCTTGGCGAAAAATTTCAACCACACAATGTCATACTTGTAGGCATCGAAATCAGATTATTACTATTGTGTTGAGTTTGCAATCCCCAAAAACATTTAGATAGCTCATTCAAGGGGTCAGAATATCATTATGGTTGGTACCCAAAATTGTGTGCAAAGGTGTTTCTAATTGAAAGTTTGGGCTCCATTTACGACGGTGTTTCGTTGGATTTAAGTTATGTCTACTCATCTTGGATCTCTATTATACAATCTTTTAATGTTTTCATAAACATTGGTAGGAACCAAAAGCACCTAAAATAATTTAATTCGTGAAAAAGGTCCATTGGCCTTAGTCAAATTGTCAGTTCTATCTAAAAATCAATTATGAGTCAAACCATGATGTAAGAAAACTTCAATAACCATAGATAAATTTGCATAATACTTTCAAGAAAGTTATATCCAATCCAATCCATGAGGTGTAATAGAAAATGCTAAGGTGCATGCAATGACATGAATTCGAGAAGAGTAAACATGTGAGGCAAATCAACTTGACAATGCAATAGTGACAAACTATCATGATCATTTCGTTATAAAACTTTTGGCCCAATTTTAGACTAGGGTCTACATCTATGTCCAAGTAAGGGGGTCTATTGTAGTCTACATGCTAGCATTTTCAATTTCAGTGAAGTGGAAAGTGTCACTTGAAACGTTGTGTTGAGACTAAAGCTTGTATAAGGCTCACACAATATGAGTATTGTGACTAACACCCAATTTATTACACATTCATTCACCTTAACTATTATGGAAGTGTTAAGATATCAGGTAGAAACCATTATTTATATATTCAATGATTAAAACACCATTCCAACCATAACCATCATCCTACTAAGAGCATGACATAGATTCAATCAAATAATGATCATATAGCATCATAGACAATGAACAATAATAAAATACATCATCACCATACAAGAGAGACAACAATTTTTTTTAAGGGGGGATTGATTCCATTAATCTCTAATATAAACCAATACATCATCCATAGCAGGTCTTTAACGTCGAGAACACAACAAAATAGAGTACATTCAAGAAGATATAACCATCAAGAACCCAAAACACATTACAATAGTCACGACCATAACAACAACCTATCTCAACCAACCAATCAACAATAAGGACCAACTATAACAACCAACATCAACCAACCCCTTCACAGGACTAAGC
Organism: Picea sitchensis; assembly: GCA_010110895.2. Taxonomy (NCBI): domain Eukaryota; kingdom Viridiplantae; phylum Streptophyta; class Pinopsida; order Pinales; family Pinaceae; genus Picea; species Picea sitchensis. Next base: position 48,590 of record SNQJ01S0045063.1, read on the forward strand.
CTCTACTTTATATACTAGCATTCCCCAATGTAGAAAGGCACCTTCAAAATATGCAACATCATTAGTCTTCTCTTGGTTTCATCTTGATGAACCAATTGTTATCTGTTTTTTTCTCCAACCAGGTGTATTTATCCTTTCGCCACTCCATTCTTTATCACATAGAATTGTTGATGTTTAGATCTGCTAAGGTCCAAACAACAACCTCATGAGGATATGAATCCCCTTGCGCTTTTATAGAGGTGGTACTCCTCTTTGGCTAAAATATATATCTTGAATATCTTCAAATATGAAAATAAGAGAATGCTCAAAAACAAACTCGATATATTTATTGCTTTGATTTATACATGGAATGGTTCTCGATAACCTGATATAATCTTTATATGCAACACATAACTTCTTAACAATGAAAATATTAAAGGAAGGCTTCAATATCATAATATGTACATACTCATCACCATTTATGCAACCCTCTAAATCACATGCAAGTAGAGGATACATCCATATCTTCTCACAAGAAAAAGGATGAAATAATTTTGATCATCTCAAAGAACTTTAAATAAGTTATGCATTCATAACTTGAAAGAATTTGATGGGAATACTTAAAAAATCTCATGCTCAGAGATCACAATATCTGAGAAATCATTAAAGTAAAACCCCAAAGTAGTCCTTTGTGGAGTTTTATTCATAAAATATATTCAAGAATAGAAAACATCTCAACAAACTGATTGACTAAATCTTCATAAAAAAAAAGCTTGTCAAGAACAAAGACTAAATTCCCATAAATCCAATAGACAATCCTAGTTTACATATGACAGACTCATATATGGTTGTAAATACTCCATTATCATATAAGAGAAGTATTGGAAGAATACAAGAGAAACACTCAAGAATATCAACCTTGTGCTCAATTCATAAATACAAGCATAAAGCCATGAGAAAAATATTGTAGAAGAAGAAGAATGGAGAAGATGGAGATCTTTATTTGTTGATAAAAATCTTGCCTGCGTGTTGATGGTTGGACCCTTTCAGTTATGCTCTTCTACTCTGATAATGCAACCTTCTCTGTCTCTAACTCTCTAGCCTCTTGATGAAGCCCTTTCTTGTTTTTTAAAATCGGTTGTTCTAACTTTGTGAGTAGTTAGAGATTTATCTTTCTTGGAATAATTTTTTTAATTAATTCTTCAATAAAGTATTATCAATGAATTTGCATCATTAACATGCATATCTTGAAGTGGGCCCTTTTTTCTTTTAATAATAATTTATTTATTTATTTATTTTATTTTTATTTTTATTTTATTTATTTTATTATATTTTGAAATTTTTAATTAACTTCCCTTTTAAATAGAGGATTGTGTTTTAATTTTTTGGATGTGATATTCAATTTCTCAGCCATGGAAATAATTTCATATGTTATCTTCATCATCTTCTCTTTCCAACGAGTCCTCCTAGGCACGATTTTGATNAAGTATTATCAATGAATTTGCATCATTAACATGCATATCTTGAAGTGGGCCCTTTTTTCTTTTAATATTAATTTATTTATTTATTTATTTTATTTTTATTTTTATTTTATTTATTTTATTATATTTTGAAAATTTTAATTAACTTCCCTTTTAAATAGAGGATTGTGTTTTAATTTTTTGGATGTGATATTCAATTTCTCAGCCATGGAAATAATTTCATATGTTATCTTCATCATCTTCTCTTTCCAACGAGTCCTCCTAGGCACGATTTTGATTCCTGGATCTCAAGATATGAGCTCTTGAAGTCGAGGTGTCAAGCAGATTTATCAGCAAAGCATAAAAATATTGTTGATTGTTCTTTCAATTTCTGATAAAAATATGGCCACTTTCAGCCCTTAAAACACGTCCCATCGCCTTCCTTGTTGAATTACCTTTCCAACGAGGTAAATTTTTCCCAAATCTAACTCATGTATCTCGATATATGGCCTCTGGAACATCAATGCTCAATAGTCGTCGATTAGTTTCATGGGGCAATCTAGGCCCTTGATTTACATTTCATCCTCCTCATTAAAATAAGGTGAACGAAGAAGGAGGGGGTCGTGGAGTGAGCGGAAGTGGAGTCCAGGTAAGGGAAATAAGGTGAGGAAGTGTGTGAGAAGTTCCATTTGTCCGCTTATATAAAAAAAAACTAAGTATGGAGTAAAGGGGAGGGGNGGGGGGATAAGGGGGAAATTGGAAATGAGGAAGGGGAATCCTGAGATATATGTGGTGTATTCCACAATATATATGTGGTCTATTCCACGAGATATAAAGGGTTATAAGAAATTAAAGAAAATAAAAGGACTTGTTCTAAGATAATTAGAGTTGAGTTCCAAGAATCCAAGAATTGGACGTGGTTCCAAGAAATTGGACACGGTTCCAAGAAAAATTAACTTTGTTCCACATGGAAGAAACACTTGTTTTTCTAGTTAGACGAAAACCTGGATATCTTGAGCATATGAACTCAGATTTTGAATCCGAAAAATGTGTGACGAAGTTGAGACTGAGGGGTATGCAAGGAAATTATAATCGCTTTAAAACTTTCTTCTTCTGATGTCAATTTTTTTATTATTCCAAGAACGGGAAAATAGAGGTAACCAACTTTTGATCAACAAGAATCTTGCCTACTATCCTGGCTCTAAATTATTTTTAATGACAAGGCATCTTAATGTTGCTAACTATCTCTACTCACCATCACACAACTCACATCCATTCTGATTGTTGAATATGTACCACCATGTCCATTCTTTCTACCACAACATGTCTATCTCCAAAAATAAAAATGAGGGGCCCAACAAACCTCAACCAGACATGTTGGATTTCCCTCCAGTACACTTCCACCACCTTTTATATACTCTACATCCCTACCAAACGAGGGGGCCTAACTCCGGAACCACCTCCAAAAACTTGTTCCTAAAGTAAGGAATTCCTCTAATTCCTTGGTCCACTTACCCACCAAAATGTTGAGATCTACCATATATACATTTTCTTAGTCTAGGTTGGGTGCTTGTAGTAGAGTCTATTGTATTAAGGACCAATGGACTTCAATTGTGTTTTGTAATTATTGCAATGCACTATAGTGTTCTAGCACAACTAACCAAATATATCTAACTTGGGACTGGACTTTCCTAGTAGAATGGAAAAGTTGGTCCAATTCATCCTTTGCACTCTTAATTTCCTTGAGCTTTTCTTCTTTGACTAGAGGGTCCACTAGTTCTTTTTCTTCTTGTTGCAATCAATTGATCATCCCCTACATCACTTATGTTGGTTTCTCCTTCTTCTTTACAACTTGCACCAACTTTTGGGTTGCACTCAATATCTCCATGCACTATTCAACCGCCACCTATATTTTTTTTTCATATGCTATGTCGATCTTGTTTTGGGCTTCGTACTCTATAGAATTTGGGACATCTTTTTTTTGCTCAATCAATTCCTCGTTGTCTCAAATTTCCTTGCACTTTTGCTTCCCCTTCTTCATTTGTATGACTACTTGGTGCATCTACTCTGCAAGTTCAGTCAATGGGGTCTCTAGTGCTAAGTCTCCAAGATCTGTGTCTTCCTCCCTTATTAACGGTTGCATCTAGAGGAATCTGAGACATTGCTTCAATCTCATCCTCCATATCTTTCTTCCTCCAACACATTGTCCAATTATACTTGCAATTGCTTCCTCTATATCCTTAGTTACACTAGGTCCCTCTCTATCAATAGTAACTTGTGCCCAATCTCGTTGGTTGATATGAAGTGTCACCTAACTAAGTCTTGAATGGTGAGATGTTTGATATCCGAGGGTTGTCAGGCCTGGGAATGCCTGGATATCATTGGTTCTACGTGAGCCAAGGGTTGTTCATTCATTGTTGTGGCACTATGTTAATTGTTTTCCTCGTTGTAGTTGGGGTATGTGCTAGCACTGAGGTAGATTTTTCCATTCTTGGTCCTTTATTGGGCATCTACAGTAATATACTACACATTATCAAAATTCTTCAAACATGCCTACATCAACACAAACTAATATGCTCGGTCTTGGGCCAATTAAACTATCATTTGCATGGTGGCCTCTTAGTCTAATGGAGCATCTAGAATGTATGGACGTGGGACATTGGCTTCTTGTTTCTAGTCAACATCCAAGCAAGACATCCTCAATCTCTTTATATTTCTCCTCTTCTCCATTCTCTTGCTTCTCTTGTTTCTCCTCTTATTGTTATTACTTCTCCTCTTGTTCTTCTTGTTGGTTCACCCCACTAGCTAGTCTTTCTCGGGGTCTCTATTATCTCCTCCTGTCATAGTGTGTTGGGTTTGGGTTGGGATACTAGATCCCTCCTACATTTCCTTTTCTTGGTCACAACCCCCACTCTAGTTATAGCTTTATTCGCGTTATTGTGCCTCCTACATTCGTTATCCCTCAACTAAGCCTTGAGGGTCCATCTCTATTTCAATTCTTCCCATGGGGGAGAGGGGTTTCTCTTCCTTGGTCAAGTCGACCACAACCTTAGGAGGTTGTTCCAACTTAAACTGCACCAGGGTTAATGAAGGAGCAGGGGTGGAGTTATGCATACTAGTGGGATCATTGCAAAGTCCTGGCCCAGGTATCCTTTACTATCGCTACCAATTATTTCACTTTTGTCACTAGTTTGGTTGTAGCTGGTGGTGGATGAGTCCACAACTTTTTGGTGATGGGGGTCTATGTCAATATTTCTACCATCTATATAATTTCTTGTTCAATTTCTTCCCCTATCTAGTTGTCTTTGATGGTGGTGACAATATTGGGCATTTGGTAGGTGGTTTTCATTGTGTTGGTTGTACCAAATGTCTGGCCTACTTATGTGACCTAACTTGATGAAGTTCCTTCTCCTAATTATTTCTTCTTTCTCTGCTCTTTCCGTAATTGGATGGGTAGCGGGTTGTGATATAAAATGGAGGCTTTCTCAAATTCTTTGTCACCTTTATGCATCTTCTTCTTTGGAAAGAGGAAGTAGCATCCATGCTATGTTGTGTTGGTCTCAACTCCCAATTATCTCTCCACTTCCTTTTTGATGGCGATGGTGGTTTGGATCAAAGGTAAAGGGTTTACCTCAATCCTTTATGTACCTTCCACTATGGGGTTCACATAGTTGTCATCTCAATTTTCCTCAAATTTTAACCACTTCTGATTGCGGTTGATAATCTTCATGGGGAACGGATTTTAATACCTGGTTATCTCCACCATCCAGGCCATGAAGGCCTTGTCATTGAATTCCACATGGTCTACTTCTTTCTTATCCCTCTAATGCATAGAATTTGTTAAGATCAACCATTTCTCCGATTGAATGAGATGGAGTCCTTATGGTGGCTCCCAGTTAAACATGGCAAAGGCCAACAAGAAAATCAATGTTACCAACTTAACAAGAACACTCTAGAGTTCTCATTTTCTTAAAGGTCGCATCAAGTGGTTGTTTTTACCTCAATTTTGAAAAGTGGTGCGACCAATGACATTCTTTTTTTCTTCAAGGTTAAAATTACTACCTTTTGCAACCGTGACTTATAATGTTGTTAACAAAAAACTTAAAATCAAGACTTGAATCGAAAAGTGGTGTTAGTAGTAGCACCTTTATTTTTTTAGAGCCAAAACTACAACTTTTTTTAAACCATGGCCTTAACCACTGGTACCATTACAACCAACATCTTAAAATCGACCCTCAAATTGAAAACGAGTGCTACAAGTAGCACCCTTTTGTTTTATGGGAAGTTAAAATTATGATTAGTTTTAAACCATGGCCTTAACAACAGGTACCATTGTACCCAAAAATTTAAAAGCAACCCCTAAATCGAAAAGAGGTTTTAATAGTAACTTTATTTCTTTTTTTCGTATTTAAAATTGCAACATTGTTGAAAGCCGAGTCTAAAACATCAATATTGTTGAAAATAAAATCGCCCTACCCATACCCATACCTACTTCACCCTTACCTTCCCTTTTAAAAGATTTTTTTTTAATTATAAAAAATAAAAACAATGTAACAATGAATTAAAAAATAAAAAATAAAAAAGAAACTTAAAAAAAGAAATAAAATAACAATTTAAAAATAGACTTATAAAAAAGCATATAAAACCAACTTTTAAAGAAAGATATATTAACAAAGTTTAACAAAAATATGTATAATAATAAAATTTAAAAAATAAATATAAAAAAGATACACATTATAACAAAGTTTATGATGATGATGATGATGGTTATGATATGTCCACTAAGACCGAAATTGGTCTATTGGACCTTAAGAAAAGTTAGAGATTACTTGAATTGCTTTAAAATGTTATTTCAGTGCTTGAAAAGAATTATGAGAAGCGTTCCAAGATCACTAAAGATTTGATGACTTGAAAGGTTAGGATTCCAAGAAAGGATTCAAAGTGTCTCAAATTGCTATTTATTGTTATCATTTTGGTCTCTATCCCTAATAATAACTTTTTGGTCCCTAATTATTGCTCATTTTCCTTCATTTCCGGCTTCCTTTACCTTTTGAACCTCCTTCCTTAATTTAGTTTGATATTGAGGTCTTCATTTAAATATTCCTGGCCCTTTTAACATCGGAGTTTTCCATAATTCTAGTCTTCATATAAAAACCAAAGTTGTTTTCATGTACCTTAAATTTTGCAAGAAATGTGCACGTAATTATTATTGTTAGAACATGCATACTATAAAACATTATATTAATTAGAATACATGTTATTCTTAATCTCAATTTATGAATAACACGATGCACTAAGTCAAAATATGTTTCCTTAGACACATTATTTTCTGAAACAACTCTCTAATGGTTGTACTCATGCCTCATTTTGAATTTTTATCAAAAAGTTACAACATTCACAAGCTGCAATTTCCACTTATTGTTGTAGAATTTACTTTATTACTTTTTGATAAAATTTTAGCACCCAATTTAAAATTCTGAGTGGATAGATGTCTTCTCCTCCTCAAGACCTTTCCAACGACTAATTGTTTGCTCAAATCTGAGCTTCAAACTGAAAGTTATGGTCCGGAGAAGTTTAGACTGTCTTTTCCATTTTTATCCATGTATGCTACATGTGTCTTCTTTCTCTTCCTGCACATTTTCAGGTACTCATATCCCAAACCTGGCTCCATGGATATCTTCTATTGTTCGTAATTTTTCCATAGACTGCTCATGTGCCTCAAACGGACTTCTGAGCAAGGAGTTATGCCCTCTGGAAGTAAACTGGTGCCGAAATTTTACCTTAACTCTATCAACTATAACTTTCTCATACAAACTCTATTTTGCGCTCGGAGTAGCTCATTGGAAATCTCTCTTTGATTTCTTTTTATTTAAGCTGCAAATACAAGGTGTAACTTTGGGTACCTTTGAGTAAACCCTATTCTCGTAAAAATCGACTTCTTAAAAACGTCGTTAAGGGCCTCAAAATCGCCCTGCAAGTTCAAGACCTTCAAAAATATGAGATTTTCATAGAAAAATGATTGTTTTACTGTTATAACATCCTTTTAATCTGATTCTTTGATCTTAAAATTGGAACAAATATCAATCCTTGATTTCCCACCTCCGAACTCTTTCAATGATCGACGACTGATGATTTCCTTTAGTAAACCAAATTTGCTCATTGATCTCCCCAAACCCCAATCATCGACCATCAACCATTCCTCTTAGAAAACCAATTTTTGTCCATAAATATCGTCGATCCCCGATCATCGGCAATTGGCCATCGATGAATTTCCTTGGCAAGCAACTTGTTTACAAATTCGATCGAACCCTGATTATCGACCATCTACCATCTCTTTGGTGACATGGAAACTATGTTGACGTGACATAACACGTAGTACTAACATAACATGACACGTGGACATTGTCATGACACTCTGGCTGGCATGGCACAACATGTGGATGTTGACGTGGCATGACATGTGGGCATTGGCATGGAACGACACGTCATCATCCTCCTTCCTTCATCGACAATCGAAAACTTCTCTTGGACTAGTTGAACACCTTGCTAAATTTTTTGACTCTCAATCATTAGTCATTGGTGATCGACGATTTTTCTTGGCCAAACCAAACTCTTTGCCAAACTCGTCGATCCGATCATCGACCATCAGGGATTTGTGTTGGCGAAAAAAACACTTTGCCAAATTTGTCGATCTAACCATCACCATCAGTGAAGTCTTTTGATGAACTCCAACAATTAGAAATTTTTGACCAAATCCTAGATGAATCTAGGTCGTCGATCTTCCATTCAGGATGATCTTGACCACTCATCAGCTCCAACTTCCAAATGGATGACAACGAATGTAGATCGTTGATCTGTTTCATTTTCCTAACCGCCAAGAATGAATCTTGGTTGTCGATCTACCAGACCTTGCCAGACTCCGAAAACCTTATAAGTTTTTAAATTTATTCACAATGAATCTAGGCCGTTGATCTTGAGATCAAACGTGATCTCGACCATTGATTCATCAAATTTTTCCCAACTCTACAACAATCATTAAAACATGAAATTTGACCTTCCAAGTCAAATTTTAACTCTGCAACTCTACAGATTGACGCCATTGATCACCACCAAGAGGGTTCTAAGGAAATTTCAAACTAATGGTTTATAAATTTGGGGATTTCACTCCAGAATTCATCGTTTTCCCCAAATCCGTCATAGAACAAGCTTGTAACAGAAAATTTTAACCAAATTTGCATTGGTTCTTGGCCTATACGGGTCCAGTTTTGAACTAGAGGCTCTGATACCAATTTGTAACAACCCCCAACTGAATTAAGGATCATTACTACATGGAAAACACATAACAACGAAATTTTCCCTGCTAACTAATTTCTTGTAGCTTACCAACTACGAATTATACACAGATTTAACTACCATCTGGTATCACAATTAAATGCATCTACAAAATGTTAAAAATGACATGAATGTGGTTTAAATAACTCATCACATCAGAATATAATTTTTTCTCAAACACATAGTTAATACACATCAATTTAACTTGAAAATATAACACATAAAACAGATAAAACACTTATCTTTTAAAAGAGTTGTGCAACCAACTACTTGGGATGGACGTTCCACCCAACCATAGATTTGTTGTTCCAAATATCGACAACAAGTAGCCCCTGAGTTGGGGATAGCAATCCACAAAAAAAGGTGGTCTCTCGTTGTCCACTCACAACTCAGAAAATCCCACAACCCACTGATATTCTCCTACACCTATCACGATTTTCCATCTCTCTTCGTCTCGACCTGACCAACCCAAGCAATGTACCCCTTCATTTCTCTTAGTCCATCGGGTGTGTTATCACTCAAATTGTAGGTTGGTCAAAGCCCAACCCAATCCATAAGATGTTCAGAACTATGGGAATACCTACCCACTATCACCTTAGATAGGTACTCCCCTTGCTTTAGAGATGATGCAATCACCTCAAGGGTGGAATCACGGGTGACCCTAGGGGGATTGAGACAAAAAGTGTAGAAATTAAAGGGGATTCCCCTATAGGTTGAAGTAAGAGGTGGAAGATGGCCTGGAAACAAGTCTTGTGAATGGAGGATAGTTGTCAAAGACTTGAGTACTTGCACCAAGGTGTTAAACCTACCTAACGAGACAATTGATTGTGATGCAAGCCAAGATATCCAATGGAAAAGCAAGTGAATCTTGTCGTCCTATATTGAAACAGTAAACAAGAATATATATCAACAATGAAATCAATTACTTACTGCAGAAATAACCATCAAAATTATCAATTAGTTGTTGGTCAATGAAGCACTAAATCAATAAATAACTTTCCAATATTCAAGCACAAACTTTGATGGTAAAAGAGGGCTACTAGATATTGTTTTCAAAGAATTATTATAGCATCCTTATGGATGTAGCAAAAAATTGCTACAACATCAAGATTCAACCACCAAAAATCACAAGTAAACCACCCAAAAGATGCACAATGATTAGTAGATTATTATGGCAACTTCTTAGCAATTTCTGACGGTTGAATAGTGAGTAAGAGAAAAAAGTTTAAATGATTTTGTTGCAACCCTTATGGTTGTAGCATAAAGTCTATAACAACAATAATATGTACTTGACTAAGCTAGATGCCCTAGTGGCTCAAGCAAGCTAAGAGCATGTAAATTGATTCCACTTTAGACAATTGAAATATACAAAACACGTTATCCAATGCAACTATTTTGTTTCTCCAATGCAAATTTTCAGATTAGTGCCTTTAATCTATGGGTAAATGGAGTCTTGGTTATAAGGGTTGGTTCCTCGATATCTCTAGGGGTGTAGGCCCTTGTACTCCCTAGAGCATGCAAAACCAACAAAGGTGAGGCTAGGAGGGTGTAAGCCCTTTTACTCCTCCTAGCAACCTTGTAAAAGTGGCTTATAAACTAGAAAATAACTTGAACCTTGGTGGGGGGTGTATGTCTTTATACTTCTCTAAGGTTTTAAGACAAGAATATCAATCAAACTAGAAGAAAACTGTTAACCTATGGCTTACCTTTACCAATCACTATGTCTAAATTGTCACCTATATTTGTATTAATCATTTAGGATATTAGTAATATATCCTCAAGTGATGACTTATGATTTAGTTAAGATTGCCTAGCCTAGTCATCATGCATGATTTTAGGATCTAGAGCAAATCTCTCTATGAGGTGGCATCACCCATTGTACTATAAATATGTAACATTGGAGTGAATACAAAATGTGTTGGCTAGTGAGCCTTTTCCACCATGTTGTTGTTCTTGTTTATGTTTCTACAATTGGTATCAGAGCACTTATGGTCTTAAGGGCCTGATGTATCCATGGGAGTTGAAGTGTGCGCTGAAATGAAGTATCTACACCAACAAAATTGCAGATCTGAATCCACTTGAAGGTGCAATGGAAAAGTCAAGAGCCCTGCCGGAAGAGGTGTAGGAGCAAGGAGAAAATCTTGCTGCAGATTGAAGAGGCCACTTGCAGATTGGAAGAAGAAGCAGAGATCCTTTATTTATCGACCACCTGTCTGAGTCACGGATCTAAAGAAAGGAAGACGTAGATCTACTGTAGCGGCTGCTCAAATATCCAGTGATCTGAAAGGTTATCAGAGCATAATTTATTTTTCCTTCAGCAATTACTGCGTGCCATAATTTAATTTTCCTTTAGCAATTACCGCGTGCCATAATTTAATTTTCCTTCAGCAATTACTACGTGCCATATTCTGGATTGGTCTAAAACAAATCGATAAGTTTTCAGAGTTACAATTCTGCAAGTTTCTGCTTTCCTTCTAGAGGGTTTGGTTTATGAATTGTATAGATCTATTTTATCCCTAGGAACTCATTCACAACTATCATATCAGGTTTTTGATTTGTTTTTAAGTTTAAAAAAAAATCTACATCACTGTGCACTCATGTTTTTAGATACTATCGATATTAGCATCGATCTTAGATCCATGGAGCCAATGCCTGGATAAAAAATAAAAAAAATCATGTTGTTGATTGTGTAGCATCCATGATCGTGTTTTTGTTATATCACCTTCATATTCTCTGTATGTGATTATATCAACATCTACATTCCACCTGTTTAGCATCAAATCGGGTGATATTAACATCAAATATGGAGGCCTCAAACAATCATGCAGACTGCCTCTGATCCACGCCCAAGACAATGATTGATTTATTCATCAAGTAACAACGATCTATGATTTGAAGAGGACTTTGGTTGAGAAATAATGAGCAACTTACAATGATAAATCACGGATCTACAACAACCTCCACCACATGTACGCATAGCTGGAAGGAGACGTGCACACACCAGCACAAGAGATCGGATCTGGAAATTGCAATATGATGATCATTTGAAACCTGCAGGAAAATACCCACTGCGTGGAGATCAACCTGCACACGCGCCCTCATTCAAATCGACAAGGGATATGGTGTCTCTCCACGTAATCTGGATCGGTCTCTTCAACGTCTTTACTGAGCGATTTCTTCAACGATTCGCCCCATGATTTGTTCATTAACTCCAAATCTCCTCACAGGTACGAGGATCTCTATGTGCGTATTAGGTGGCATTTATGGCGGTTTTTGGCGACTTATTTCCCTGGTAAAGCCATGGTAGTTTTCCATGAAAATTTGCAATTTGAAAGTTGATGATGGAAGAGCACATTTGATCTTAAAGAAGTGAAGTGATGGTAGATGTTGCTCACACCAACAAAATGCAGATATATAATCTTTGGGATGTGCAATGAAAATAAAGAGAGCCAAGACATCGTACGGACGTGATTCAAACTTTGTTGCACAGTACACCAATGTACGGAATTTACAGCCTATCAAAAATTGGAGCCATTGTATGAGAGAGGATGCAATGTTATGGGGAAGTGTTATTGTTGTCACCTGAGAGGAGAGATCGTTATTCAAGATTGGTAGTTGCAAAGAAGAGTCACCCTCAAGGATTGAAGACATTTTGTATGTTGTCAAGGAAGTACAATGTTGTTAGATGAAAGGTACGTAACAGTGGAACAAAACTATGACGATGAATTGAGTATTGTTGGGCAACCAAGTCACGATTCTATTAGAGAAATATGAGACGGTTGAATTAGTGTTGCTATTCGAAAAAGACACATGCACAAGATGCAAAGAGACTGTTGTCGTTATTGTGCAACAGGAGTCGTGGCAATCCAGGTAACAAAGAAATCGCAGAGCAATGCGGATTGATCAGCGAGATATTGCTCGTTGCCTTCTCATGTACTCTGTATACAAAACCAAATCTGCAAGGTCTGGGATGTGAAGCATATCACCTATCCAACGATCTACCCATTGCTCAACAACTTGCGATCTGTGATCCATATCTACAACAACCTGATAGAAGGATCAACGATCTGGATATGAAGTGAAGCCTGGAGAGCCCTCGGCCTGTTGAAGAACACGAGCTTCCAATACTAGTTGAAGCAAGTCACCAGCTGTCCAATTAAGGTTGAACACACAACTCACCAAAATTGTCCACGGCTCATTTTTTAAAGGGAAAAGTGAATGGTGATTTTTTCTCTTCTATTAGAAAGAATGTCTGCTTTGGAGATTTCTGGAGTTAGTCTAAAGTAAATTTGTTTTGGGTTATGATATTACTATCCATCTTTTTGGTTAAAAGATTATTGAAATCCTTTTTGAATGGCATATGCGTTATAAAGAATATTTTATTAAAATATTCTCTATGAACAACTTTTGGAGTGATAAGAAGTATTTTTAGAGTAAAATGATGGTTTTTCACTTTTATTGGAGGGTAATATTGTATAAAAGAAATTGTCAAATTTTGACAAGTTTCATTTCAGTGAAAGGATAGAGATCTTGACAAGTGTGAGAGCTAGTTGTATCAAGAAAAGAATTATAA
>SNQJ01S0045063.1:69643-90976 GCA_010110895.2 Picea sitchensis
GCCCGGAGGAAACCAGGACAGATGCCAGTGGTCCAGATAAACCTAAAACAGTTACATAATAAAACTAAAAACCAGGAAATCATAAGAACCTAGGCACCCGGTGACGTGTCGCTTCCTCCAGTTTGCCAAGTGGTCCCCGCCGGAATGGCAAAAGCCTGCGCGCACAGGGGGCACTTCCGTTGAGTTGGAGCCCCGGAGAACACATCGAAGAGCAGGTCCATACGCTGGCCCATGAGGAGGGCCCTATGTTCCAGGTCCGACATGTGGCCTCGGAGCTTGAACACCAAGGCCAGGTGCTCGTCACTGAGGAGATAACCATGCGTTCCGCCACCCAAGCCACTAGGAGGAGCAATCTTCAGTTCCAATGCCTCACCAATGCCAACCGCGAGCTCCCTCTGCATCGCTTCTGTCTCTGCATTCACATTCTTCTTGGCATCTGTTGCTTGCAAGTCGCCCGGCTAGGGGATTTCTTCTACAATGCAGCCGGGGAAGTCGTCTTCCCTAGCCGAGATGGATATGGTGCCCTCCCTGCTAGACGACTCCATGGCGCGGGGCTTCTCAACGCACGGTGGGTCCCCAATTGACAGGTCCTCCTCCACAACGCAAATTGGAAACAGAATCGCGGTCTCGACCTCCTTCTTGTCACTCTGCGTGAAAGCCATGTCTGCCCTGCTGCAACCAGCTCCCTGTTCTGCTATAGTGTCGAGCAACGCCCTCCTCTCAGCTCGAGCCTTCTTTCTGAGAATGGAAGACGCCAAAGCCAGAGCACGTTCAAGTCGCTCCTTCCGTCGCCTCTGCGCTCTGTGTGCGTCCCATACTGAGCCTCAGCGAGGCCTTCCTCGCTTTCTAGCCATTGTGCCCAAGCAAATGCCAATTGATTGCAGAGCTGAGCTAAAAGTCCAGGACGAGAGCGGTTGCAGGTGCGGAGCGCAGGCAAACCGACTCTGTCGTGGCACACAAAGAAACCACCAGCCCTAGAAATTCTTCTCAGAGTACAGAGAAAAGGTGGTAAACAACCAGAGCATAGCCGCAGCAGGAGCCTTCCCTCTCTGCTCGGGCTCAAAAGAAAACTCATAACCAAACCGTAGAGACCTCCGTCCTTCCATATCCTCTATGAATCCGAATGCGCAGGGGGTGTTAATGGTCGCGCGAGGGAGGAGTCCCTCCGTCGCATGGCCTCTGCTATGGCCGTCCACCATCGTAAATGTTGATGTGTGGGTGGCGGCCATCATCAATTAAACCAAAACTAAGTGCTAATCCTGGTGTCATCGCCGCGGTGCCGTGTGTCACCCCATCCGGGGCGATTCAAACCAAACACTTACCAACATAAAATTAACCAAATACCCAACAACCTCTTAAATTAATTATCATAAGTTTTGTGACATAAATAAATAAAAGTTAGAAAATTTAGTTTTTTCTATTTCATATATAAATAAAGGTACAATTTTGTTTGGGTAAGAGTTTAAACTATAACTAGGGTAGTATCTAGTTTCATGTATGGGATTAAAGTTAGGTGCTATTATAAAGCACATGATCTCACTGGAGGTAGCCTCAATGATGATCACAAGGGGTATTGGCTTTCTTGTGAATATCATCTAGGCTGCAATAGCCTTATACTGTTGTAAAACCTAAAATTGCTTCAGATTGGCTAAGAGCTTGTCGTCTTCGAACGTAAGGAAACAAGTTAACAAGTCAAGACCCAGAGACATTTGGCATGAATGAAAGTCTACCCCTTTATAGACCACCAATGTGTCATTTTAGGTGACATGGTTTTCCTTGAACAATAGTGATGCATCAGTTCACATTTACAAATAACAATAACATTTACAAATAACAATAAACAATTACTATCCTCATTATTAATTGACCACTAAATTATAATAAACTTTACCACTTTTGATTAAAAAATTCTAAAAAACATATTTTTTTCAATTATATAAATACAACAAAATATATAATAAAAAATGAAAAAAATTAACACTAAAATATAAAAGATAAAAAAAATTAACACTAAAAGATAAAAACATGTATGCTATAAATTGATTTACAACAGTGATTAAGAGCCTGGCTGCCTCATGCAATGGGATATTGTAAATGTAAGTTGTAAAATGATAAATCCAAGTGATAAAGCATGCTTATCTTTGGAAGGCTTGGAAATTACTTTAAATTTTGAAAAGGTGGATCTCCCTTCCTTAAGAAGGGGAAGTAAATGATATTTTGTTTAAATAAAATGTTTGTTTTTAACATTTTAAAGAAAAGGTTTATTGGTTGAAGTGGATATTTTTTAAACTATTTCCAATCATTGTTGTGATGAGCTAGCTATAGAATCAAAATCATTTTTTACAAAGCAATCATATCATATAAAGGATTAATATGACTTTAAAGCGAACTTGAGAACTTGTCCTTTAAGATCAGTCGATGGAATATGTGAGAATGGTGCACTCTCCAAGTTATATCAATAATTGAGATTTAGAAAATTTGGAGATCCATACCACATGCAAGGGGTAGCATGGCTAGGGACATGATTAGCTTAAAACTTATCTTTCAAAGATTTGATAAAGTGTGCAAGCAAACACACTTCTAAGACTATAAATCAATAATATCTAATATCTAAAATGGATCGAAAGAGGAGGAGAGCTACTTGATCTTTTTACCAAACTACACATAGAACTCACTTCTATCGTCAACAAAACCAAACTCTAGCTAGGTTGCATTATTGAGCCATCACGAGAGAAAAGCACAATGCTACAACAACTACAACCTTGTGAGAAAGGTAGCTGTCGAGACTCACCCCTCACACACCAACATCCATGTTAGAGACAACGCGTATAGGCCATGATCATGGATGTCATACCCAAGCTTGAAACCCTATCATGAATTACCCCAACATGCAAGCATACACCAAATAAAAGCCGATTTGAATGCCAAAAGTCGACTACAACGAAATCAAGGACATAATAACCTCTTTGAAGCCAAACCACATCCATACGAGCACCCTATGTATAGATCCAAGATCCATGGACCATAAGCACTAACATGCATGTTTCTATAGACCAAGACCTCACTGCCACAACATGCAAAAGGTTGGATCTCGACAAATAAAATGAAAAGAAAGCCTAGACAATTCTTTAAAGATGTCTTACTTCCTTAGCCCCAAACAATCATCTATGTATATATTGGCTGTCTATAAACCCCTTCCAAGCTCTAAAAAATGAAACCCTAGTAAGATTTAAGATAATGAGAATAAAAGAAAGTAAAATGTCTCTACCTTGTTTACCCCATCTTCTTCCAAATAAAATATTTATATTTAATCACTAATAAACCATAAACATATAATGTATATCCCATCTTCTTCCAAATAAAATATTTATATTAACTTTTAATAAAATATAAATATATAATGCATTGTATATTAGTTACCTAAGGGTTAAGGTGCCATTCAACATTTTCATGAGAAAATTTGGATAACTTTCTCAACTTAATAAGGAATTTTATAATTGATTGTACAGTTTGAAGAAAAGGATGCTAGATCCTTGATTTCAAAAACATCATAACTAACTCTCCATTATGGGTACCTTTCAACCTTAAAAAATAGGATGAATGAGTAAGAGACTTCATGTCTGAGAGTTGCCAGTTCACGGTATATAGAGAGCATTACCTAAACATTATATTTAAAAGACATTGACAATAACCTATTAAATATGAGAATTGTTGACGATTGCAGCTTCGTGAGACATTCTCTAGGTCGTACTCCTCGATGGACTGAGTTGAGTATGACACTTATCGATGGACTGATAAGTTGTACTGGATTGGTGCCCAACAACCCTTGGGTTGTAGCCCAAGAGGCTCAGATATTGTACTAGGTTGGTGCCCAACGACCCTTGAGTTGTAGCCCAAGTGGTTGGGATGTTGTACTGGGTTGTAGCCCAAGAGGTTGGGATATTGTACTTGGTTGGTGCCCAGAGACCCTTGGGTTGTAGGCCAAGTGGTTGGGATACTATGGGTTGTAGCCCATCGTCCTTTGTGGACATGTCTTGTAGTTGTAGCCCTTGACGATGATGACACACACTATGTGGTTGTAGCCCTAGTGTGACGTCAAGAGAAGGAAGAAGGCCCATGCCCTGCACAAAAGACTTAAAGGTTCAAGTTGGCCCTATTGAGAGGCACCGATTGGATGTGGCAGTTCACACGTTGGACTTGTATATATAGGAGAGCTATCTCCCATTTGTAGACATCACTTGAATATCATTCTCTCTTGTGTATTTCACTCTATTTGACTAGTGCGCTATTTTTGGAGTTGTAGCGCTATTCTTCTTTCTGCTCTCGTATCTTCTCTTGGACAAATATTATAGTGAAAGGTTGTTGGGTTATCTTCCCTTATGCAGAAGGGTTTCCCGAGATAAATTCTTGTGTATCTTGTGCATGATTATCTTTTTGTGATCCTAGTTATTTACTACAATTAGTGTATATGGTTTATGCTTCATTTATGCTTCTGATAATATGAAATGTTAAAGAAAGTTAATGAAATTGAACAAGCATAATATTTGTTTTAGTGATTATCCACTATTATAAAAATATATTACATAATTTTATAGCATGCACTTTATAGATAATATTGCTATGATTTTATCTCGAACTAGTTTCTGAATATTTTCTTTGGATCACTAGTAGTTTATAGAAATTGGTTTGAATAGAGGGTGTTATAAAAATCTCCTCATAAGTAAGGGAAGTTATATATATATATATCTTTTCAATTTTTTTAACAAGAAAAAGGGTTTATAGTGGGAGTCATTTGAGTCGTTTCCACTATAAATTCTTGATAGCACCAATAGCCTGTAAGAGAATACTAGCTAGGGAACTTATGACTTAGCAAGAGTCGAGACATCTAGAGGCGCACCCATGGGGGTCCCACACTTGGTGGATGCCTACCCTTATCCTCGTTTTGACAAAAAACACGAAGAGAACGTAAAGGACAATCTTCATATTCTTATAGGCATCCCTTTCTAACAAAGGGGTTTCCCTTGCAGTGCCTAGCCCTAGAGACAATGAAACACAAGAAACACATCTCCTAGGGGTGCGGTGATGGGTTTTCATGCACTAATGGTCGATACCCACTTTGTTTATTAAGGTAAATCCACACTTAAGTTCTCAAAATAATACTTATTGTGTTGTGCGAGAAATAATAGTGGGACGGGATATGTCTATTTTGTGGCATCTTGGAATAACTTCTATGACTATAAAATCTCCCATCATCCTTGTGTGTTATCCCACATTAGTTGTGAGCATTAGTTCACAATACATATAAGTTCCAACATACCATGATTCAAGAACTAGTGGCTTATTGACATTGATTTGGATAGGGGGTATCTGAAGATTTGCTAAATTATCAAGGGATGTTCCATTTACCTCCTCATCTTGGCAAAAAACATCAAGAGAATGTAAGGGCAATCTTCATGTCCTCATAGGCATTCCTTTCCAACAATGGGGTTTCCCCTTTAGTGCCCAACCCCGAAGGTAAGGAAACACAAGAAACACATCCCCTAAGGGGGTGGTGATGGGTTTTTGTGCACCAATGGCCAACACCCGCCTTGTTTGTTAGGGTAAATCCACACTGAAGTTATAAAAATAATACACATTGTGTTATGTTTGAAATACTAGTGGGATACATATATCTTGTAACATCTTGGAATGACCTCTATGACTATAAAATCTCCTATCTTCTATGTGCGTTATCGACATTAGTTGTGAGCATTGGTCCACAATACATATAAATCCCAACATACCATGATCCTCATGCCAATGGGGCAACCACAATGGGTTGATCTCTCCTACTAACATAATTGTTGATTGGTTGCGAGGTGAGTATGCTTCCTTGCTCGGTGTTCCCATCGTCCTTTGTGGGATGTGTTGTGTGGGTGCATGTGTGTGAAACAACATCAATATAACCTATCTCGTGGCATCTTGGAATTGCTTCCATCACTATAAAATATCATCTCCTTGTGTGTTTTCTCACATTAGTTGTAAGCGCTATTCTACAATAACATATAAATCCAAACATACCGCGATCCTTATGCCAATGGGGGCAACCATAAGGGAGTGGTGTCTCCTATTAACACAATGGTTGATTGGTTGCAAGGTGAATATGCTTCCTTGCTCCACCTTCCCCTCCTCCTCTGTGGGACATGTTGTGTGGGTGTGTCTGTGTGAAACCATAGTCGGATAGGCCTATCTTGCGACATCTTGGAATTGCTTATATAACATATGTTATCTCACATTGGTTATGAGTGTTGATTTGCAATAGCATATAAGTCCCAACATACCATGATCCTTCTACCAATAAGAAAAGCCACAAAGGAATAGTGTTTCCTCGTAATATAATGATTCACTGATTGTCAGGTGAGTGCGTTTCATTGTTGGATCTTTCCTTCCTCATATATAAGACATGTTACATGACTGTACATACATGAAATAATGATTAAATATACCTATATTGTAACGTATCGAAATTCCTTTCTCTCCTCTCATGTCTCCCTCCTCTAAAAATTAGATGCTTATCCAACACCCATTCTTGCACCGGTCACATGAATCCATAACGAGCATTAATATTTTCCCTAAATTAAGGGTGCTAATTAAGTACACATGGGACGTGCATGGGCGCATTTATGAATTGTGTACGATGGCATGTGGAACCACATGAACATCATCCATCCATGCTCATGGGTATGGGCATCTACTGGACTCATTTAATGTGCGTAACTAAGGTTTGTAATTTCAAGACTAATCACTGTTACTCAAAAGTAAAATGTTATCTTATTTACGAAGGAAAATCCGATACCCACTTTTTAAAATTTTTATTATATGTATTTTATTTTTTCTGATTGGCCCACGTGGGAAGCTTTTTATGACCTCTTAAGCCAGTAGTGAGTAGGCGAAACTGGACTGCTCCGGTAAAAGCGCGTTAACAACCGGGCCCTCCCTCGGCTCCAACCCGTATAACTTCTGAAGTGCGAAATGATTTCTATACTAAGCAAAGTTTTTAACTATGGTTAGTGAGAGGCGCGGGTTAAGATATCAACCTTGGTTTGTGTTAGCCCATGATATTCAAACTTTTGGGCTTCTTGTTCAGCCTTGGCATAAAACATTATCACCATTTTTTCCATTTAATTATAGAAACCCCTTTATCCAAAAGTTTGGAGTATGTTGCTGCAGGGATTTTTTTAAATAAATAAGGGTGTATTGAAATTGGAATTTAAATGAATTATGATAAATTTTGAGATATTTATCATTAAATTATAATCTAAGTTTTTGGAGGACGCTAATAACATAGGGTAAATGGGCAATTTGATTGGAATAAAATAAGTTGAAGTTAAACATAGTTCATCTTGTCTCTAGAGCAACACAATTTCTACTTGCGCCCCATATACCATTTTCACAAATAAGTTTCTTCTTCGTGGGTGCCACACAACATATTGTCGCTAAGTTGTATACAAGAGTTCTTTTATGCACTTATGTTGGTGGCTTTACGTTGCCACATGGGTATCATACACATGGTGATGTTGGGGTGTTGACATTATTGCCTAAAGTGCATACAACTTCGATGTTGGATGAATGACATTTATCCGCATTTGAAAAGAGGTCCCATTAAAAAATTATCCTAAAAATATATTTTTACATAAAAAAGAGAAATATCTATACATTGAAATAAAGCATTGTAATTTTATCTATATTTGCGTTGAATTATCTATATGTTATCTCCATTTTTCTACATTGACATGCAATCAAATTCGAACATTGATTTGAAGTTCAAAATCTCAAAGCTTAAATGTAACTTCATGCTTATTTGRCATTGATATTCCTTCCATGCCTTAGGGACACYAAGAACTTACAATTTTTCTATCATCACAAACTACATGGTTAGGACCTCAGTGGTTGCGACATTGGTGATTTGCGATACTCTTCAAATCACCCTATTGAGAGGATTTGGCAAAACCACAAGAAATGAGAGTGACTGATATAAGACTATTAATTTGCCTCGATGTTCTATGAATAGAGAATAATCCCTACCAATGTCAAATATAGTTACTACAATCCTCTGTATAACTAATAATCTTGAAGGAAGAGTATAGATGTGGTTCTTTACATAATAACACCTAAACATTCCTCCACTGTGACCAAGTGCCCATCGCACACATAAAAAGTGACTACACGATATGTAAACAACTACCTTCAATTGATGCATAAATATGATTACACGTAAAAAAAAGTTGCGACTAATACTCATGGATATGGGTCATAGATTAATGACTTACTATACACAGTTAATCCCAAAAATGATATAATATGCTGCACTGCGAAAACCCCTCTATGCTTAAAGTTTGCCAAGTCGAGAAAATCATTTTAAATTGAAAGTTCCTTGGTTGATGTGATACTATTCTCCATCACTTTGATATTGAAATTGCTCAAAAGTCCATATGTGTGTTGTGGATCTTGCTTCCTTGTGATTATTATCTTTGAGATGCATTAATTACAAAATTACCAATTCTAAGTGGCATATTCCTTGTAAATGATTTTGTTCCATCTGAATATACCCCATAGTGGTTCTCCTTGAGAGTCCCCAATGAGACACATTTTGGTAGTTTTGATCATGCTTTAGTAAAAAAAATGAAGGCTTCCAAAAAAAAATGAGTTATTTTTTTTTGACTTCCTCACTTTTGTAAAAACATTATTGATGATTTCAATGTCATACCGCGTGAGTCATCTTTATATTATAATTGTTATGTATATGATGTTACAAGGTATCTTGRGATGATGACATATCMCAGGATATGTCATCAACATCATTTTTACATCGATGCTCTTTTTAATTTTGTATATTAACATCATTGTTGGATGTGTGGGATGAATAATCACACATACATAAAAATTGTAAAACAAAATTGTCTTATAAAACAATACCCACACAAAAACCTTTACTAATCTAAACGCTGACTTTGAAGTATAAATCCCACGGTTAATGTGATCACATTCCCTCGACCAACAATTTAGATATTGATGTGGTGATACAAACTTTTTTCTCAAATTGATACATCTTTATATTTATATTAACATTTAACTCAACATCAATATTTTTTTCTTTTTCTTATAAAGAAATTTAGAAAGCCGAAAACTTTTTTCTCAAATTGATATATCTTTATATTTATATTAACATTTAACTCAACATTAATATATATATTTTTTCTTATAAATAAATTTAGAAAACCGAGAACAAAAAGCCCTTCTTTCCCTCGAACCACCATATGACCTCATCCCAACTCCCAGCACCTTAACCACAGTTAACCCTCTTCGAAACCCTGGTTATTCAAACTCAAACCCTAACCCTTGAAACCCTAGCTGTATCTCCTCCTCGGAGCCCCCACAACATTTTGTTTCCGGTAGTATTTTTTTCGTGCATCGCCTCGCATCGCATCGGATGGCATGTAGCCCCTTTGACTGACCAAATCCACCAGTGTACAAAGGCAGTAGAAATATCGGAGCCCAAGTAAAAATTCAGAGGGGAAGAACGCAAAGCAAAGCAAAGCACGGGTCAATGGCGACGCAGATACCAATCCCCACCACCAACAAATAATAGTACCACGCAGTGGCGCTATTTTTTTTGGTTTTTCCATCAATTCGGACTTGAATTCAATCCCAAATTAATTCCACTCCACAGATCTAAGGATTTGACGTTGGGAATGGCGAATAAGAAAGCCGTTAAATCGGCGGAAATGCGAAGAATTTTTCTTTTTCTGCTATAAGTAGCCGTCAAATTTTCAATTGCTATTTTAATACTACTCTACTGCATGCAATCGGGATCCCAGCAGGGGCTGCAGGGTGGTGTCCAACCCCCCTGCCGCTCCTCCTCTTCTTCTCCTTCCCCTTCTTCTTCTTCTTCTGCAGTTTCCCTGCCCACCAAACGTCCAGGGTTCGAATCCATGCAACAGCAGCAGCAGCAGCAGCAGTCACAGCACAATCTTCGCCAGGTTTGTACTGTTTTTTCATTGTTGGGTTCCTTTTTTGGACCCGATTTATTTATAGTCTTTTTTCATGTACTTGCCAAATTCCTTTTTGTGGTAATCCGTGTTGTTCTTTTTGTCCTCTATAACCTTGCATTTACTGATAAATTTGACATTGGCCCCCCTTGTTCACCTTGAATTTAATGTGGGTTTGCACTACTCATGCGTAGTTTGTTCTTGATTACTTTCTATCCATTGAATTAGATCTGGTGTCTGGCTGCTGTCATTTTTGATTTCATGGATACATTTTCAACTGTACTTCAACCCTCTCTTCCATTGAATTTGATGTGGGTTTTTAATTCTCTTATTGACATGCTCAAATTTCAAGGAAAATCCCCATATCAGCAAATGGGCTCTCGAATTGTTTATACTCACTAAAGTGCGGTATTGGCATAGCGGCAACTATATAAGCTCAATGGTGCCAGAGGATTTTGTTTTTTCGAGAAATTTCTAAAGAGCATGTTTTGAACCCAGAATCCTTGTGTGGGGTTTGCGGATCTGCAGGTAATAACGTTCTCAGACGTTTCAATAGAATATCCAGGGATTGGGAAAAGAATTTGAAAACTGATCTGGAGCATGATAAGTCGACCTCTTTAGTTGGTTGGAGCAGTGTATATTGTTGTATCTGAGCTCTTCAGTCTCGTATGTACTTGTAGTAGTATTAGTCATTATAATGTGGAACAATATCCCCAACAAGGGATATGCCTTATCTGCTTCTGTGATTTTAATAGGTTTGCCTTTAAGAAGGCATCACAAGGACAACAATCACAATCAACGGGAACCACAAAGAAGACAGGCACCTCAAAGTGATGTTAGTACCAGAGTGAGGGAGGATGCCATGACATCAAACTGGGGACCTGCATCCCAAAGTCAGCTTTTGGATTGACAAAGCATTGATTATGTTCTGGGAACATGTTTTGATAGGTTAATTGGGAATGGGGAATGCAATTTGACAGAATTGTTAGGGAACATGATAATCCGAGCTCTTTAGGTGGTTGGAGCAGTGCATATTGTTGTATCAGAGTGAGATGATTGCATATCAGTCTTGTGCGTACTTGTTTGCAAATGCTGTCAACATTCTACTGATGGTCGAAGTGCAGTTTGAGCGATAGTCAAAACTTAGCCCTGTGATCACCAGTTGATGAATGTCGTTCAGTTACTGTGGTTAGTCAAATGAGCTTCTCGTATTGTGATGGAGATTTTTATTCATGAAAGGTATGCATATCAAAACTGCAAAAAGGCACCGAGTATTGTACGAGATCCTATCAGCAGACAAGACCAGTATTGTCTAAAGGAATATGCTTTTGATATCTTTGCCTTTAGGGTTTTGCAGATTCTCAGCTATTTTCTTGCAAAACATGTTTGTGGAAAGAGCATTTAATGTTCATAGGATATTTCTGTGATGTATCTTGTTGAGGAGTAGCACCTTTTGGAATTTGTGGATTGGATTTAGATTTTGGTTTTAAAGCCATTCAATTTTCAATTATTATTTCTGGCCCCTGGGATTTTGATGGAAACATAATATAGGTGGTAGAGGGCTATGCAGTTACCTGGGCTCTTCGAGATTAGAATCGTTTTAACAAATGGTTATTCAGAAAACGTCTTGTGTTGACAAGGGTTTATGCAGCATTGAGCGTGGAGGTTCTCAATGGCCATGCGAATCTGTATGTTGCATATTTGTTGGAATATATATCAAAGTCCCACTCAATTGGCGAGAAAACACATCTTTTAGACCGAACTCTGGGGAATTGGTTATCAGCAAGATTTTATTGGTTTCAAACTATATTGACAATGTGTAACTGAAGTATTGATTTGGAATTGACGTTGGCTTTTGGCTTTTGGCTTTTGAGAGGAGCCTTAGGACTCTTTCTTACATTATTACAAGGATTGCCTCTCTCATCAGGCATGATATTGGGAAAATTCTTGGAGGCTGACAGTAAAAAAATTGGATTAAGGATGCAATATTATGACAATCAACACTGTAAGGCAAAAGATATTCAAACAGATGCTAACTGACGAGCGATTAGTTTTAAGACCTGCAGCTTGTCTGACCAGTTTTGGTTCACGGCAAACCCTTTGATTGATCTTTTGTATTTTAGGAATTGGTTTTTAATTTTGTCTTTGATTTGATCGAAATTGTGTTCTAATGTAGGGAAAAACCAGTAAAACTGCAGGTGAAATATCTAAAGAAAAATATAAATAAAATAATTTCCCCAAAAACAGTATACCGGAGTTCTAGGAGCCACATACACTTGAATTAATTGCAGCGGTCTACCATAAATCCCAGTTTAACTCAATGCACCCTGACATCTTATTATCTTTGAAAAGAGCTCACAGCCCCTTTAAGTAGGAAGATAATCAATCTTTGTCATTTTTTACAAAATGTTTATTATTATCCTTAATCTTATTATCTGGAATTATCCATACAGCATATTTTATTACCCATAAATATTTATTGCTAAATTTGTTGATATTATCTTCATGCCTAAAATGTAACTCTGATGATTGTTAGCAGGTCATCTCGTCTGATAACCATATGCTCCTGCATCATATTCTAACCATCTTTTTTATTGGAGCATGAAACTAAATTGTGGGATATATTATAAATTTTATTAGTTATTCAAGTAAGAAATAGTATTCATTGCAATTGGTATTTATGTCTAGCAGGGTTTGTTCAGTTCCATTTCGATCTCCAACTTCCTGAATGCCTCATATATGTTGGTGGTGTGAGCTTTTGGTATAGGTGAAAAAGTGCCTTCATAATATCCATGATTGTGCAGAAATTTATTGTTTCTTAACATTTCTGTTGCAGTCTCTACAGCAGCAGCTTCTCCGGAAATCTCAGGGAGATGAAGCACTCCTGGCCTATCAAGCAGGTGGCCTTCAAGGAATTGTTGGGGGTAGTAGTATCTGTGGACCATCTGGCTCAATTCAATTGCCCCAGCAACCTAGAAATTTTATGGATATAGCTCAACAGCCACAGGTTGCTTCTCAAGTTCAAGATGAAGGGCAGGGTAAAGCTCAAAATCAGATGCATGCTCAGGCCTACCTACAGTATGCTCTTCAGGCTGCCCAACATAAGGCTCGAGCTAATATTCAATCTCAACAGCAGGGTAAAGGAGGTTTGATTGGTCCGACTGTAGCAGACCCAGATCAATTTAACAATTTGAAGCTTCAAGAGCTGATGAGGATTCAGGCAGCAAGCCAGGCACAAGCATCTATGTTTAAGAAGTCACCTGGTCAGCTTGTACAAATGGAGAAGCATATGGAGCAAGGACAGACAAGCAATGATTTGAGAAGTGAAATGAAGTCCCAGCAGGCACAGATGGCTCAGTTATCAGGGAACATGGGAAGACCAGGGCAAGGGCTGCAAAACCAACATCCAATGCAAAATCTTGCAAACAACCAGTATGCTAATATTGCTCATCTACAAGCTCTTCAGGCTTGGGCCTTGGATAAGAATATAGATATTTCATCTCCTGCTAATGCACATCTTGTTCCTCAACTTTTGCTCCAGTTTCAAGCTCGTTTAATGGCAATGCAGAAAGCTAATGATGGTAATCACGCTGCACATCAGACACATATGTTGCCAGCAAAACCACATATTGCTTCTTCATCAACAGTTCAGGATTATGTGGGTCCTAGCAATGGAAATGTTGTACATGGAAACTCTATTCCCAAAGGGCATGCTGTTCAAGGTGGTTTGTATCCAAAACCAAGGCCGTCAGTAACAACTGGAACAGTACCAGCAACTGGATATCCAACAATGAGTAATCCTACTGCTGTTCAGACACAACACCCCATTGCCCAAGGTGGAGATTATCAGATTGATCGGGCAGATAGGCATCAAAATTCTTCTGCATGTACGATGGCTTCTATGCACGGGCTTACCTCCTCAGCTACTGCTGCGACTCAGATGGGAGATCCTTCAGCTGCTAAGAACATGCAGGTTTCTCCAGAGTCATTACAGATGCAGTACTACAGGCAGCTTCAGTCAAACAGACATTCATTACACTCAGCAGGTTCAAATGAAGTATCGACATCAAACCCTATTGCAAATCCACAGGTGAATCATTCAGGACCAGTCCAACATCAACAGTATGGCTTTACAAGGCAGCAATTGCATGTTCTTAAAGCTCAAATAATGGCCTTTAGACGACTAAAGGTAAGAATTTGGTCAAGCTTGTGATCCCTTTGAGACTCTTGTTACTTGCAAGTTTGAATTTTTTATTTCAGCATACTTACAGTGATCTGCTCAGGCTGGAATTATTAAGGCAAGCGAATTTTTAGGAAATCTTTAATTTTTTTTATAATTTACACCTGCAATTCTTGACATATATATTTTTCGCAGCGTGGTGAAGGCTCACTTCCTCCGGATGTTATTCGAGCAATTATTCCACCTCCTCTTTATTCCCAGCAAGGACAAGTTGGTCCAGAGGCCACACCTAACGATAAGGCTTTTGGTCAACAAGCTGTAGATCAACCAAGGGCAGTAGAGAGCAATGACAGAGTACAACAGGTTGTGCCTTCAAATAAAGGGCAAATTGTGCTTAAAGAGGAAAGAGATGTGAAAGAGTCTCCTATGGTTGAAGAGAGGAAACCAGTGCCAAACACATTCCCAGGGATGCCAATTGCTGGAAAGGAAGGTTCACCAATGGTGGTTTCTGCAAAGGAAGAAAAAAACAATAAAGCTGTAGTGAAAATTGAGCAAGAAGCTGAACAAGTCACTCAGGCTAAGGCTTCTGCAACAAATGGTTTGACTGCAGAAAGCAGTAAGGTTGTTACCTCAAAATCGCCTCCTCCAGATACTTCTGCTCAGGTCAAGAAGCATCCTCTAGGCAATTCTGGACAACTTTCTAAGGACATGAACATTATAAGGAAGTACCATGGTCCTCTTTTTGACTTTCCTCCATTTGGAAAGAAGTCAAATTCTCTTTTGTCCACAACTTTGCATGCTAGTAATGGTGGAACTTCATTATCTATAGGGTATGATGTTAAGGATTTGTTGTTTGAGGAGGGAATGGATGTTCTTAACAAAAAAAGGACTGAAAGTCTGAAAAAGATAGAGCGATTGTTGGCAGTAAAACTAGATAGGAAACGAATCAGACCTGATCTTGTATTAAAGCTACAAATAGAAGAGCGGAAGCTGCGTCTTCTAGATCTCCAGGCTAGAGTTAGAGATGAAGTTGATCAACAGCAGCAGGAAATAATGGCAATGTCTGATAGGCCATATCGTAAATTTGTTCGCCTCTGTGAACGGCAACGGGCAGATCTAGCAAGACAAGTTCAACTTTCCCAAAAGGCAATAAAAGAGAGACAATTGAAAGCCGTGTTTCAATGGCGCAAAAGGTTACTTGAAGCACATTGGGCGATTCGTGATGCCAGAACTGCTCGCAACAGAGGGGTTGCTAAATATCATGAGAAAATGTTAAAGGAGTTTTCTAAAAGGAAAGATGAAGATCGGAATAAGAGAATGGATGCCTTGAAAAATAATGATGTTGACAGGTATCGTCAAATGTTGTTAGAGCAGCAAAATCAGATTCCTGGTGATGCTCAAGAGCGTTATCTGGTTCTCTCTTCCTTCTTGTCACAAACAGAAGAGTATTTGCACAAACTTGGAGGAAAAATTACAGCTGTAAAGAACAATCAAGAGGTTGAAGAAGCAGAAATGACTGCAGCTGCAGCGGCAAGAGCACAGGCATGTGGAATTTTCCTAGGTGCAAAAATGTTGTGCTTTTACTTTTCCATTATTTGACAAGGAAAGCCTTGTTCTCTCAGTGTTTACCATATACACTATATGTTTCTATAGGGTCTGTCAGAAGAGGAGGCTGCAGCGGCAGCAGCTTGTGCAGCACAGGAGGTCGTGACCAGAAATAAGTTCTCAGAAATGAGTGCTTCTAGGAACAATATGTCAGTAAACAAGTGAGTCTATGTCACTTATGTGATTGATAATTTTAGCTGAAGGGTTATTTGAAAGTTTCTGCAATTTTCTTTAATATTTCTGAAAGTTGGAGGCCTTACATATTTGTTTTGTTATATTTAGGTACTATAACTTGGCACATGCTGTAAATGAAAAGATCATTAGACAACCATCCATGCTGCGGGCCGGAACTTTGAGAGATTATCAACTTGTAGGTGCTTCTTTTCCTAGATTACTTACATTGAATCCCATATGACATACTATAATATGTCATTATATTTGTTAGGTTATTCTGATTGATAAAATCACTTGATGCCCAATTTGATTTCAAGTGCAGATTGAATTTCAATACTAGTTTAAGTACTTCTTATTGTATTTATACTTTTGCACCTTTCAGAAACTCTTGGTTGTTTTGCAGTTCGTAATGTTAAGTTGATTGTAATTGCAGGTTGGGTTGCAATGGATGCTTTCCTTGTATAACAACAAATTAAATGGAATTCTTGCGGATGAAATGGGTCTTGGCAAGACTGTACAGGTAAATTCATTTTTGTTAATTTGGTATACCTTTGGGATCATCAGTCACATACTCAGCCTATGTTTCCCTGTGATAGATATCTATTCCATGTAAATCCAGTTCATAAGCAGTTCATTGAGCCAAAGCTTCTTAAGGTCTAGAAAACAATGACTTTTCAATGGCATTATATGCCAGGAATCACAAACCTTATTAAGTGGAACCATAGGATGTAAGAATTTTTCCAGTGAGACAGAAACCTGGAAGTTTGCTGAGTTTTGGGCAGTATCTAAAGAGGAGAGTGATTTCATGCCAAAAGTGTTGAGATGTTGCTACTGTTCCGTGGAATACTTTCTTACATTTTGGTTGGAAATGGAGGCTATTTTATCCTTGTTTGCATGCTACTCTTTTTGTGATATTATGAATATGAGGTTTTTTATGGAGGATAATTTTATGCACATAATTATGGTCACTGTGTATGGCGAATGTATTCAAAAAGTCTTGAATTTTGTTAAACCATGTCGGCGAATATTTTGGCAATGCATAATTTATTATAAATTTCAAAAGTAAATGTTAAAGATTCAATTCTTTGTTGAACTTAAAAAAATATAAAAGAACTATATATGTATATGTATGCATGTATGTATTGTTGAATTTTTGTTAATTACGTTAACAATAGATTTACCATAGCAATTTAAAGTTTTTGCATGCTCTTTTCTCCATAGGCGATGTTGCACCATCACCACCCAACCATAGTAGGCACCTATTCGTGCCACCCCCGAGCATAACATATACATCCCGGGAAACCCTTCTACATAAGGGGAGAAAACCCAACAACCTTCTTATAGAGAATATCTTTGCCAAGACAAAATAACCAAGAACAAGCTCTATCCACTAGAGAAAACCAATAAGAAAGAATCTAGCAACATAGATGCAACACATCCTAGCCAGAGCGTTAGGGTGTCTAGCCTCCACTAGCGCACCACCAAGAGATAACCAACTATACAGCTGCAACTCACTCTAGCTAGAGCGCTAGAGTGGCTCTACAAATACATAACCAAGACAAACCAATAATGCAACTGCATCTCACTCTAGCCAGAGCTTTAGAGTGGCTAGCCTCCACTAACACATCACCAAGACCAAAAGATAAATCCTGTGCCTTCCTTCCTTCTGCAGTTGCAGCTGCAGCTGCAACTCTCTTCCAAACTTGTGCAGCTGCAGCTGCAACTCTCTTCCAAACTTGTGCTATGATCCGTGAGAGAGTGTGCCAAATGAGGAAGGCGTCACTCTTATTTATACTAGTCTATCCAATGACTTTTTTGGTGGGGCCGACCTGTCCTTTTTGGAAAATATAATTTTATACTAGTCTATCCAATGACTTTTTTGGTGGGGCCGACCTGTCCTTTTTGGAAAATATAATTTTACTTTATCTTTTCTGGCAGGTCGACTTGACTTCCCGGAAAATATATTTTCTGTTTATCTTTTTCTTTTGGAGCCGACTTTACTTCTGGAGCATTATAATTCATCTTTATTATTTTCTGTGAGGTCGACTTCTCTTCTGAGATCTTCTTTGACTTCCAATGGTTTTCCTTTAACGTCTTGGCAACTTCATCTATAAGAAAGGTTATCCCGGAGGTGAATACCTCTGCAGCGACCAGAAACATCAACATGTATAGCCTAGAGGGTTAACTCAAGCAGTCTTGAGCCAGATGCGATATTTCTCCCCCAAAATTGGGGAGGTCACGGGTTCGACTCTCTTGATCTTCTCAGTGTTAGGTTCCATAATCAAGGTTGATGGTTTACACAATTTACCATCCATGGATCATGGGGAAGTACTTTGAGTGTTTTCCGGGAGTTACTTTCCTTGGGAAAAATGGATGTATTCATGTATGTATTCAGCCTTGATATAATTTGGGGTCTTTTGAAGTAAAAAATAGTTGTATTTGGTTTTTGTTTGAATATATGAAGTTATAACAGAATTTGTTTAATTGTCTTTATCAAACTTAATGGAAAGTTTATCATATTGTTTTACATGGTGAATTTTTTGTGTTGGGAATTTAAGATGGGCAACATACAGATCATTCAGACACAAGCAAGGGAGCTTGGGAATTTACACTCAAAACCCCCCCAAGGGGAAACCCACTCAATCAATCCATTACTCGTGTGTATTTTTGAATGTACATTAGGTCCTTTTATATAGCTCTAAGTGACCATAACAATATTACCAATTTAAGTATTCAACTCAACCCTCTCCATAACCATCTCTCATAACTTGCCCAATTGTCTTCTTTTTTCGCCTTGCATTTATACATCATCTCTATCAAGTTTTGCCTCTTGTTGCACTTCATTAAGTGTCCATGTTTTGCTTGCATTAGATCTTCATCATAATATTCTTCATATTTTCATGATATTTTGTTCAATGTTCAATGGTTCTTGCAAAGAATTTCAAATAGAATTTGTCTAATGTTGGAATGGTTAGTTGCAACATAGACTTGGCAAAACTAAAAGTCATGACAATGACAACTCAATTCTTTCAACTAGACTTTAGTGTATTTTTATGACCGATAGACGCTAAAAGCTTACTCAAGCAAACATTCTTGCTTCTGATTCATCTTCACTTGCTCGCATTGGTGCATTCCCTCTGAGGCAGAATGCTCCCCTATTGATGTATTTTTACATCCAACAACTTCAACCGAGTTGACAATAAATAATTTTGGGAAAATTTTAGGGGCTAAATTTTTCCCATGGGCTAATTTTCAATGTTTTTATCCAAAAAAAGATTCCCCAATTTCTATTTTTTACTAAATTGATTCGCCCAATTTTTATAAAATAAAAGTACTTTCTCAAAACCAACAATTTTTTTGGAAACCATATAAAATCATTAGAAATATGAATATTTTTATAAAAATATCGTCAAACATGTTATGGTTAGCATTTTAAGAATTAGTAAGATTTGCCAATGTTTCTACACTTTAAGATAAGTATGGATCCTTAGAATTTTCCACTTAGTCTTGACTTCAACAATTGCGACTTTCGACGCAGTTTCCTCTACTATTGTTTTTTCCATTGAGTCAAGTTCGGCTCCTTACATCGACAAACAACAATACCATGACTTTAACTTGCCTTTGCCTTGAATTACTTTCGACTTCGACTTAACTTTACTTTGCTCCAAATTGAGCTTTGACTCAACTGTGGCTTTAAACTCTTACTCAAATAAACTTGATTTATTTTTGATCTAGTTTGGCATGGGCTTTGACTCTTTAAGTCAATAGCTCTCACGGTGTTCACTTTCCATGATTTGTCTCAGAAAAATAATCCAAAAAAGGTCTTTTGATGGACTTAACTATTGTAACAAAAATTGATGTAAAGAGGACTTGAATACATGATGAGGATCTTTGCATCAATTACAATCTTGGACTAGGTGTCAATGACAAACGTTCAAAACTTCATTATAATCTCAACTTTGTAGCAATGATTCCAAGTATTCCACCATTTATCTTACATTATAGTCATTGGTACACTTCTCTATATAAATAGAAAAGTGTTTCCTTTCAGTTTGAATGTGGGATGAATTGCAAGCAATTGCCAACTAACTTATGTCATTGTAATTACGACACTATTATATCCTTCAAGCTACACACTTGTGCTTTGTCTCAATGTTCTTCCATAGCCTTAAACCAAAACAAGTTTGTATGTAAGGGAGACCACATTTTGGCATGCACATAATTGGATTTATTTATAAACAATATAATATACTTCCTTCTTGCTTGCCACTGTAACCAAAACCTTTAGTGCCAAATCTATGACATTCTCGATGTCAAAACGATCTCTTAACAAACTTTTCTCCTTCGGTTGTTTCCTGCATCAGAGATTCTGCAATAGTTTGCTCCAACATTCCTTTTCACAGCTTGAGACCGTTTATAGTGAAGCAATTGGATTTTTTTTGTTTGAGAATGTGCCCTTGCTTGAGCACCTCACAACATTCATAAGGGTCAATTGTCTTGTTTTGTGCAACGCACCACTTTGTTTTTTGTGAGTGAGTTTAAGAGCCTGTATTACTAAAAGAGCATTATGATACAAAAAAGGGGAACTCCCTGGTCTGCCAGAAAGGAAATCAAGCCAAAGGTTCTCGAGTTGCATTTTCTGAAATAAGCAAGGGGTATGATTGGACTGCCACCATGGGAAACTAGCCCAGTCCTACCATATCCAGTTTTTGACAAGATAAGCACAAAATACATGAAAAAAGGAAAACAAGAATAACAGAATCTGAGACTGACACAGGACTGACCAGACACTATTCCGGGATAATGATATGTTTCTTTCCTTCATTTGCCTGGCCCTTGTTTTCCTCCTTTAGGGAGACTGTGCGAGTCTTTCTGATGTGTGCTAGCGCTCTGTTCTTGTCGGCTGGCGTGATGTCCATGTGATGGACGTAGCACAGGTAGAGGTGAAATTGAGCAGCCAACCGCTCCATTTTGGTTCTCTGGTCCTTCTCGACCTCAGTTAGCAGTTTGGTATTGGTTTCCAGACTGCTGAGGCGCCTCAGGACTTCGTTCAGCAGTTTCGTGTGTTTCTTGCTGTTCTCTCGTTTGGCGTCCTCCCTTTTCGAGCTCACTTTGCCAAGCAACATCTTTGTTTGCCACGCCATCTCCACCGTTTTGTGGTAGAGGGTTTCCCTGGGTTGCGTTGCTCCTGGGTCAGTTACCCAGTCCACTTCCTGAGTCAGAGCATCCCATGTTTTTTTTTTTGTTTGTTAATTTGTGCAGGACCTGCGATTAACCTGTGGCTTGAGAAACCGCGACTCAGGGGCATCTAAGCCGTCAAAATCACCCGGGGATCGCACCCGGCCT
>SNQJ01S0045063.1:91026-108000 GCA_010110895.2 Picea sitchensis
CCACACCAACCCTTAACATGGTTGGATTTTTTGTCCCCGCAGGTTTCGAACCGGTGACTTTAACATCACGGAGTGGCTTAACAACACACTCCGTCACCGACTGTCCTACACCTCGGGGACACAGAGCATCCCATGTTTTGCCCTTGCGTTTCTCTTTGATTTTCTTTTCTAGCTGGGTAATGGTCGCCTTTCCTTTAGGTGCAACCAGAGTGTGAAAGGTGCCCTTCGCGCCTTTTGCCGCCTGTTCCATCCTTGAAACCAGTCGAGGATTGTTCTGAATTCCTTTCCCCAGGGGTTTTTTTTTGCTGTGCGTTCGCTTCATTCACACCATCCCCTTTGGCTTATGGCAACTCCTTTGTTGGGTTCTCAACCGGTTCCTCCTTTCCCTGCCCTTGTATCTACGGTGGCCCCTGTTGTTGCGCTCTTCTTGTTTGCATCTATTTCTGCTGTTTCTTCTCTTATTGAAACTTCCCTGCTGCGCGCCCGTCCTTTCAATCATGGTCTGCTCGTAGATGTGAACCTTCCCGTCCTTTCTCCCCGTCACAGTATGTATGATCATGATGACTCGACCGTTATCTATGTACGGGCCCTTGCCCCTGCTTGCTTGATATCCTACTGTGCAACTCCCCATACCTGGTCTTTGGCATGGTGGGTCGATACTGGTTCGTGTCAATCCCTCTTGCCTTACGTCATTCGTTGCCTGCTGTTTGCCGTCGATAATTTCCCACGGTCTTTCCTCGCAAATCTTATTGTTGACACGATCTTGTTGTCGTACCCTCGCCTGTTGCATAATCTGATCTTGCATTGTGATTGGTGGTCGAGTGTTGGGCAGTCATATCCTGCCTGGGTCCTCCGTGTCTTCCACTGGGCCTTTCGCTGCCCTCCTCAATGTGACCTTCCTTGCTTAAGATGCTGTCACGATCTTTTGTCGCTAGTTGGATGCAGTCCATTCTGAATTGTCCTTCCGGGATGTTGATCCAGGTAGTATCTAGTTCTGGTCCTTCCTTGCTAACCCCCTTGTTGGCAATTCTGTCCACCGGGCCATTTGATGACCTGCGTACCCCACTGTGTTAATCAATTGTAGATGCTCCTTGATTTTTTGTAGGGAGTGTGCCAAGCGCCAGTGTCTTTGTACCTTGCCTACTCTAGTGCCATTTTGGAGTCTCTTCATCGTGTTGATGACCAGGGTGGAGTCATCTTCCACGATGGTGTTGGTCATCCTTTCGCGGCTTAGAATTTCGAGGTCGAGCTCCAGGGCTCCAAATTTCGCTGCGTTGTTGGTTGAGTTTCCCATACTTCCAGCATACAGTCGGATTATGTTTCCATCACTATCTCTGATCACTCCTTCCATCCCTGTCCTTCCTGGGTTTCCTTTTGCCGCCCTGTCAAAATTTAACTTGAGGAACCCTGCTGGAGGTGGTGTCCAGTTGCTCTCTCCTAATTGGAGTTGCGGTGGCCGACCTACTTGTGTGTTGTTGTGCCCGCCTTTTAGGTGAAAAACTTCCAGGATTCGGGAGTCTTGGCCTGTGAGTTGTGCTTTTCTAGTCTGGCAGTTGTGGCTCTGCACCGTTTCTTGTATTCGTGAGATTATTGCTTCCTTGAGTTTCCCTTCCGGAAGGCTTTCGTTCCTGAAGATGCGTCGGTTCCTTTCTTTCCAGATTTGCCCATATGATCATCCCTGGAGTGAGATTCTAGCAGTGGTTCACCATTTCATTTTTGCTGTAACTCTCATTCCAGTTATTGATGGTTGCGCAAATGTTACCTCGGGTCCTATTGGACTGGCGAAAGATGCCTGCCGCCCAATCCCAGATCTTTGCTGTGTATTTACATTCATCGAGGAGATGATTCGTTGTTTCTTCCTTAGCTTGACAGAGGTGGCAACGTGATGGGCCTATGAAACCCCTTTTCCTTCGGTTTTCCCAAGATAGAATTCGGTTGTGCAGAACTAGCCATTTAGATATTTTGATTTTTGGCCATTGGGTGCTGCCCCAAATCTTTCCCCACTGTTGCGTCGGATCCTCGTCCTGGTCTGCGATGTAGTTCCTTGCTTCCTTTAAGTTGAATTCCCCACTATTTTTCTTTCCCCATCTTAGTTAGTTCTCTTCTTCTGAGATTACAATTTTCCTTTTCCCCAATTCCTCCTCCACCTCTTTCGTTATTGTTGCGATCTGAGCTCTGTTTTGTGGATTAAGTTTGTCCCAGATCCTCCATTTGTCGCGGTTATTTTCTTGTTGCCAATAGTGATGGATTTTGATTTTGCCTTGCGCGATCATCGTTTGTTGGAGTTCATCCCTGTTCGGATTTTCCATTCTGGGTTTCTGTTGTCATGTGTCCTTCCAAAATCTGGCTGTTTTACCATTCCTCACTTCCCAAAAGCTGCGTTTATGGATCCAGGTTTTGTTGCGCCAGGCTAGATTCCACATGGCTGATCCCTCTCTTGTGCCCATAAAATGAATTCGATCCTGGTCGTTGATGTTCGGGGCATACTTGGCCTTCCAGAGGGCTACCCACGATGTTGACTTTTCTTTGACCCATCTCCACCAGAGTTTCGCCCCGTAGGCTTCGTTGGTTACCTGTGGGTCTTGTAACCCCATGCCTCCTTTGCATTTGGGTTTGCAAACTTTCTCCCAGGCCACAAGGGCCCATTTTTTCTTGCTTACCGCTCCTTGCCATAGGAAGTCCCTTTGGATGGCTCTTATTTTTTGGAGTATTCCTTTGGGGGCAGGAAACACTGACATCATATAGGTCGGAATTGCTTGTAGAACTGCTTTGGTCAGGATAAGTCTCCTCGCTAGGTTGAGGGATCTGTAAGTCCAGTTTTTCACCCTCTCCTGAAGTTTGTTGATCACTCCTTCCCATGTTGCCATTTTGCATGCTCTGTCCGTCAGGGGGATTCTCAAGTATTTCGTTGGGAGCGTTTTGCGTTCAAACCCCAAAATATTTGCCAGGTTTCTTTGAATCGCTGGGTTGGTATTGAAGAAATAGATCATGGATTTGGAGTGATTGATCTCCGCTCCCGAGACTTACCTAAACTCTTCTAAGATTCTTTTATAGGCTTTCGCTTCCTTGATCGTGGGTGTGCCATGGAGTAAGGTGTCATCAACGAACTGTTGGTGCATGGATGTAGGGCAATTTTCGAAAGGTTTGATGCATGTTATTTCTCCTGCTGAAGTTGTGCTTTTTATGCTTCTACCGAGTCCTTCCATCATCAGAATGAACAGGAAAGGTGATAGTGGGTGGTCTCCTTGTCTGATGCCTCTTGAAGGCCAGAAGGGTTTGGCTGGGGCTCCATTGATTAAAAGCGAGTAACTTGTCGTAGAGACTAGGTTGACAATCCAGTTGATCCAGTGTTGCGCAAAGCCAAAAGCTTCCAGAGTCTTGACCATATAGTGCTAGCTAATTTTGTCATAAGTGTTATGAACATAAATATACATATAAATAGATATTCATAACATAATAATTAATTAATAAATAATAACTATTAATAATGAAAGGACATGTCTCAAAGGTCATGACTATTGGTTAAGGGCACCTCTGCGTGGGCAAGTAAACGAGCCCTCATTCTCAATTGTAAAACATCTTATCTATTCATATATTATTTACATTCCTACATGGATTACTTTGTTATATTCCAATTATTTTGGATAATTCTTGTGTGAGCGAACTTTGTTAGTCCCATTTGGTATCAGAGCTTCGTTTTCAGATCCAGGCCATTGGCCTTACAGGCTTCTAGCCAACTGAAAAAATTATCAGAGTTTCTCTGATCTCATGGTCCTTGACCATTAAAAATTCAAATATTCAGAGTTTCTTTGATTTTCGGGTCCTTGACCAAAAACCTGGCCCTTGGCCATTCAAGGTTAAGAATTATTCTGCTACCAGAAAATAGAAGAAGCATAAATCAAGAAGAAAAATAAAACAGATACCGATCAATAGAACCCATTGCCATCGAGCTGCAAGCTCCCATCAAACTGTAAAAATTTAAAATATGAAATTCTGTTGATGAAGAGTATTTCGCTACAGATAAGAAAATCAGAATCCGCCAACTGCAATTATTGCAAATTATTATCTGTCTGTACACTCCATTAATACCGTACAATCGTCGTAAGAATTACCGTACTTGGCAGTCCGTACAATTACAAGTTTAAAATTTTGCAACATTCGTACATAGCCACCAATTATAGTTGCTATACAAATTTCCATCAATTTCTGTCAGTCGTACTCATTACAACCCACTCGCCCCCTGTTCCTTTCTCGTACCCATTACCCTCAAATTCCATAACCCTTCCCCACTCTGCAGACCTTCCGCACACTTTCGCGCCACCCCCAACACTCCAACACAGACCCTCCCCAACACACACACCCAGTACAACCCCCACACTCCTCGTTCCCTGTGCCCCTATACAATCCGCACCCCCACACACTCCCCCTTGACATCCCCGCACGACCTCTTAGACCCTTCCCCAACACCTCCGCTCATACATAGCCAAACGTCGGTCAGACCCTTCCCCGACACCCCCGCTCACACACAGCCGACGATCCTGACTCACACGTAGCCAATGATCTTGACCTCTGCCTCGCGTCCAGTCATTATTATTAATCTATATATATATATATATATAAATAAATAAATAAAAACAAAAAAATCAAATAAAGAAAAAAATTTACTTTTCATTATATACCAAAGTGGTAAGAAAAATAAAATCCAAGTTATTATATATATATATATATATATAGTCATTAAGTATTCAAAGGCCAATATTATAAGTGGAAAAAGTTACACTTTAATATAGAAGGTTAATATTTTAAAGTGAAAAAAAATAAAAAATAAAAATAAAAGAGTTTACATTATAAAAAAGGTATCAAATTGCTTAATTAATTTATCAAAAAGATATTAGTTATCATAAAATATCGACAAAAAAAAACAAAAAAAAACCAAATGGACAATTCTAAAATGACGAAAAGAAGATTTTCTTATGAAGGATGTTGCATTTCAACTTACGAGTTATTTACATCAAAGGGGATTATTCAAGGAAGAGAGGTTAACATTGTTATCAACATGACCCAGGATGAGAATTCTATTAATATTAATTTGGCGAATGAATTATTTATTTCGGAGCATAACATAAGTGAAAAGACATATTTTTTGTAAGAGACAATATGAAATTAAAGACTTACAAGTAACAATTGATGTTTATGAATATATATCTCAATTCAATGTCACAACTATGTATAGAGAAGAAATCAACATCATTATCGGGCTACCTTGGTTTAAAAGTCTAGGTACTTTCATTTTAAACATAGAAAAAAAGTTTGTGACTTTTCCCTATAAAAATAAGATGATGACTCTTCAAGACATTACTATGAGGTCAAAATCGATAACACCTTCATCAAAAGATTTTAAAGATATCTCAAAGGTGATCCTTCAAGATAATCAGAGCTCGATATCAAAGATGCAAAAAGAATATGATGAAGTTATTGTTGATAAAAACCAAGAAATATCTCGCTTAAAAAATCATAGTGAAAAACTTCTTACTCAAATTAAGAAGTCAAGGGATACAAAACAATGTGTCCAAGAGTTGGAGCAAGAGAATCAAGATCTCGGGAAGAAATTATCAGGAAATGATGAAGAAGCTTCTCGTTTGAAGAACCTTAATAAAAAATTGCTTGAACAAATTAAAAAGATGAAAGATGAAAAGCGAGAGAATCGAAATACTATAAATAAAGTCGGCAAATCAGAAGATGATGAAAAATTTCACGCATAAGGGTCATAATCAAAATTCACTAACACAAATTAAAAAGTTGAAGCATGATAAGAAGACTTTACAAGAAAAGCTAGATCGCAAAACATCATTAGTCGATAAGGAAACGATGACAGACCCAATCAACCTTACAACTCAAAAGGAGGCAAATCCAGATGATCTAAAGAAGTTTTCAAATGTCGAGGTACAAACAAGCCAGAGATATGAAGAAAACTCAATTCCAAAAGTTAATCAAGAAAAAACTACATGTATACGAAGTAAAGATCAAGTTGCAAGGATGCCTTATCGACATCCTAATCACAAAAGTCTATACTTCAGCCAATCAATGTATCAACAGAAACAAATAACCGCTATGTCAAAGAATATTACGTCCACCACAAGTGAGGTTCAAAATAAAAGCGATCATGGGAGTAGAAATGTATCAAGTTCTTTCCAAGAACCTATAAAAACCCAAATCCATAGAAGATCGAATTAGGATGGGCAGAGTCCTTTACAATTCGACAATTCTGCTCAGCGCTTAGAAGATCCTATCGTCTCAAGTCCTCAACGATTACTAACTCAATAATGAAGAAGCATGAGACAATAATTACAAGCTAGAGCAAGAGATAAGTTTTCCATAAAGTATGCTTTGAGGACAAAGCATTTTTAAGGGGAAGGCAATGTTATGAACATAAATATACATATAAATAGATATTCATAACATAATAATTAATAATAAATAATAACTATTAATAATGAAAGGACATGTCTCAAAGGACATGACTATTGGTTAAGGGCACCCCTACGTGGGTATATAAACGAGCCCTCATTCTCAGTTGTAAAACATCTTATCTATTCATATATTATTTACAGTCCTACATGGATTACTTTGTTATATTCCAAGTATTTTGGATAATTCTTGTGTGAGTGAACTTTGTTCGTCTCAATAAGCCTTTGCTAGGTCAAGTTGGATTATCATCCCCCCTCACCTCTGGATTTTCAGTGTGTGTATTAGCTCATGGGCATGGATGATGTTGTCCACAATTTGTCGTCCTTCTACAAAACCCGCATGTTCCTGTGAAATCAGTGTGGGTAGGAGAGGTTTCAGTCTATTGGCTATGACTTTGGAGATGATCTTGTAAACCACATTGCATAACGCTATGGGTCTGTAGCTGTCTGGGGTTCTTGCTTCATTTTCTTTGGGGATTTAGAGTAATCATTGTGGCATTTAGCACTTTCAGAATGGAGGCTGAGTCTTCCACCACCCCATAAACGTCATGTTTGACCACTTCCCAGTAGGCTTTGAAAAATTCCACTGTGAAACCATCTGGACTTGGGGCCTTTCCATTGGGCATCTCCTGGACCACTTGGTCAATTTCCTCCTTTGCAATGGGTTTGTTTAGGTTGATATTGTGTTCCTCGATAACTAGCCCAGGGATGTGCTGAGTTATCCTTTGTATGGCCTTCGTTCAGTACTGGTTGGGTTCCTGGGCTATCCCATGGAAGTGGTTTACCAGTATGTTTTCAATCTCTTTGTATGACTCTCTCTTGATCCCATCCTGATCCCGAATTTTCAGGATTTTGTTGTGGGTTCTTCTAGCAATGGTTGTTCTATGTTGTGTTCCGCTCCCCTTCCTTTAGCCACCCGATTCTGGACTTTTGGTGCCATAGAGTCTCTTCCTGCTGGCATCTTGCTTCCAATTCTTGGGTCATTTGGATCTCTTCCTTTTTTCGCTCCTTTGTATAGCCCTCATCTATGCATATTTCCTAGAGTTTCCTCATTCTGTCTTCAATATATTTTTTTTCTTGGTTTATGTTTCCAAATATTTCCTTGTTCCACTCCTTGAGTTTATGTTTGATGTACCTGAGTTTCTTATAGAGATTGAACATCCTTATCCCTTGCTCCGGTTGTTGCTCCCGCCACCATTGGCTGATGTTCTCCTTGAAGGTGGGATGTTCGATCCAAAATTTCTCGAATCTGAAGGGTCTATTCTTTATATTGGTTTGGAAGTTTGCTTCCAGCTGGATTGGCCAGTGGTCTGAACCCCCCCAGGGAAGGATGCTGCAATCTAAAGTTAAACCCTGTAGAATGATGGACTCCGACACCAAGAATCTGTCTAGCCTCGTCGCTATCTGATGTTGATTTATCCTTTTGTTGATCCATGTGAACTGGCCATTACTGGTTTTGATGTTCACCATCTCCACTGTGTCAATGAAAGCTGAAAAATCTTCCGCATCTCCATCCAAGCTCCTGGTGCCTCCTTTTTTTTCCGCAAGTGTCGTGATGATGTTGAAGTCCCTGGCCAGGATCCAGTGGAGGTTGCGGGAGCGGGCTTTTAGGTTTTCTAGGTCTAAGAGCATTCTTCTCTTTTCTTCCAACATCTGGGGACCATACACATTAGTGCATAG
Organism: Picea sitchensis; assembly: GCA_010110895.2. Lineage (NCBI taxonomy): Eukaryota > Viridiplantae > Streptophyta > Pinopsida > Pinales > Pinaceae > Picea > Picea sitchensis. The sequence continues at coordinate 99,174 of SNQJ01S0045063.1, forward strand.
AATCACCTCCGTGTTACCTATGAGTTGCATGTTAACTGAAAGTGTGTGTCTGGTGGCTTTGATTGCTAGTAGATTCATCACTTGTGGGTTCCACAAAGTGAGAACACTGCCAACCATCTGTTGACCTTCGACAACCAACGTCTTGTACTTGCTCCATTGTTTTTTGCTGATTGTTTCCATTCTATCTACAGTACATTTTGTCTCTTGGATGAAACAGAGGTCCGGTTGTTCCTTCCTCAGTCTGTTTTTAAGGATTCTTTGCTTTCGTGGGCTGTTTAGGCCTCTAATATTCCAAGTTATAATCTTCATTTAAACATGTGTGGGAGAGTTGGAAAAGAGCTTTTTGATCTTACCTGAGTTTATCAGCATAGCTCCTAGTTCCTGTAGGGCTACGCTGTTTGATTTCCTGCCTTTTTTTCTCCTCGTCTGCTTGAGTGATAGTTGTGGCTGTCCCTCGCCTGCTTTGATTCCTAGGTGTCCTATCTCCCCGTGCGTGCGCTTGAGCCCTTTGGATTTTGCTTCCTCCCTTAGGAGGAATAGGTATTGGATATGATCTAGTTGCTCCGCTAGTACATTGTCTACGCCCTGCCATTTCCATTGCTCCAGTATGTTTGGGAGATCTATGCCTTCCCTTTCCACAATATCTTTGAGATCTAGATCTTCCGTACCTACCTCACTTGGTGTCATTTCTGCATCCCCGTCTGCCTTCTACATGGGGGTGTTGGCATCTCTAGTTTCTCCGTCCATAGGAGTTGCGCTATTCCTATGTTCCATCTTATTGCTTGGACTGTTTGTGTTCTCATTTGGGGCTTGTTCCTTAGCTTCTTTGGCTTTTTCCTTTTTCCTTTCCTCCTTCTTCCCCTTTGTTGGTTTTGCCTTGTCCTTCCATTCGAGTTCTGGCTTTCGGGTTGCTTCTTGTTGGGGCTTTACTTGGTTTCTTGTTTGCTCTGTTTCTGTGGTTCGGCTTGATAAACCCATCCTCATCCTGCTATATTTTGGTGTTTTCCGCTTCTTGTTTTTTATTAAGGGAATTCTTTGAATAGGTGTCCATGTTCATGGCATCTTCTGCATCTGAATGGGATCTGCTCGTAGTTGATGCTTTGTATCCATTCCTCATCCCTGAATTTCAGGCTTATGGCTTCTCGTAGTGCCCTTGAAACATCCATCTCTATGCAGATTTTTGCATAGGAGGTATATCTCCCTTTTAGGGTTGCTTCCGATGTCTTCACATATTTTCCAAGTTTGTTCCCGATTGCTTTGAAGGTGGAGGGTAGCCAGTAGTCTAGCGACAGAGAGTAAAGCCTCAGCCAGACAGGTACATTCTTGAAGGTTTCTTTCTCTGGGGAGAAGTTTTCCTTCCATGGCTGCATGTACAACCTTGCTGAGGCGTGGAAGTATGGCCCCCCCTCAAAGACTCCGTCCCTGTCCTCCAAGTTCATGAAATTGCTGTGAAGAAGCCTTTTGAACTCAGGTGGAGTTCCACTTCCCTGTTGGGCTTCCATTGGTATTTTATCCAATTACGCAATGTTCTTTCTGTGGGCCACAAACCCATGAACTTGCAAATTAGTGCATGCGTCTTCATCTGGTCCCGGAAGAGTTGCGTTTGTGGATTTTCCTGTATTACCTTGGGTATCAGTGCTGTTTTAGGTTTACACGGATTGCGCCCTTCTTCCCCATTGGGGTTCGGTGGTTCTTGCGCATCATTTTGGGTTTCTCTGGCTTCTTCCCCCATGCGATCCCCTTTTTTCTTGGTTTCTTTCTTGATTCTTTTCCAGTCTTGATCCCGAGGTGCTCGTCAATGGTTCCTTGAAACCTCTGCCTCGTGGGCCTTTTCCCCTGTCCACCACTACCTGCTTGTATGAGGGGTTCCATTACCGCCCCCTTTGGGAACCATGTTGTGCTCTGCTGTGTCTGCGACTGTCAAACCCTAGCTTGCTGTTGCTCCGACTGCCTGCTCCTTTTGCTTCTCCATGCAACACACCACTTTGATACACGACTTTCTCTCACTTTCTCTTTTGAAAGTTAGAGCTCGAGTTTGGGAAAACTCAAATCGACGACACAATGTTCAAGAAAGTATTGTTTTGTTGTTCATGACGATCTAGGTTGAATGAGTTGGGATTGCAAAATTCGGCAGTGGGCGTTTTCTCAAAAATGTACAAATCAATTAGTAGCTTAAACTTTTGACATGGATCTCAAGGCCACGCATGCAAATTCCTTCAACATTTTGAATTTTTGAAACTTTTGTTGGCATCGATCTAAAAAATTTGTAGCTACATATCTATATGCACCTTGCTTGGCTTGTGTTGGCCTCCTCCAATGTAAGCAATCTCCAAACATATCAATACATACAACAAATTGATGCAATTTGCTTTGCAAATGCATTCATACAACTACCCCTTTGCAACATATTCCATAACAATTGTTAGATGGGTTGCAGTCAATATCACCTATTTAAAGTGAATAATGTTTGGTGGTGCGGCAAGTGGTGATTGTTGATCTCTATTTTCATGTTTTTGTCAATATTTTTGCCTTACTTGTTGTATTTGACATAACAAGTTCTCAGGTCTATCTATCATGCATTAAGTTGGCTATGCTGAAATTACTTTAATCTTAGTTTGTTGTGACTAAATACCCCCCGAGGGCTTGAGCTTGTTGAGGTATGATATGCATAAAGCTATATCAGTTTGGTGTGATCAAATACCTTGCTTTAATTAGCCGAGTAAAAAAAACTTCATCTTTGTGCAAACTACTATATATTCTTGCTTTATATATGCATCATAGTGATAATCAATGCCAAATTTGGTAGAATTGAATTGGCATTGGCTAGTTCAAATTGATTTGGGGCATAACGAGGAACCAATTTGGTCCAGTTCTGTATGAAACATGTTCATTACTAGTGTGAAATGACAATGGAGTAATAAGTCAGTGATATCTTCCATCTCATAGCATAAGGTACCTATTGTCTTCCCTTTTGTAAATTTTTCCATGTGAGAACATTGTCTTCAAGTGAAAGCCACATAAAATTCGTGTTTGCTTTTGAACTCTAATCATCTACATCCTCTGCAATCACCACTTATCTTCTTTATCTCTTAGAAGTGAAAGAGACATGGTACCCTAGGTTTATACCTATGGACTTCCCTTTTGTAAATTTTTCCATGGGAGAACCTTGTCTTCAAGTGAAAGCCACATAAAATTCGTGTTTGCTTTTGAACTGTAATACTCTACATCCTCTGCAATCGCCACTTCTCTTCTTTATCTCTTAGAAGTGAAAGAGATCTGGTACCTTAGGTTTATAATGTACTACTCCCTTGAATTAGGGTTTGTTTTCCATATCAACAAATTTGCCTACTTTTATAGAATAATAACAACGTTTTGACAATTGAGCTCTATAAGCTTCCCATTCTTGCTTGCAAGTGCTCGTTATCCAAACCAAGAACTTCCCTTGACAACCATTTAGATTCCCATTTATTCTTAGGATTCAAGACTATGGATCTAAGTTAGGCCAAACTTGCCGAATGCATGAAGGTTTTAAACAAGATTTCGAGACATCCTAATCCTTGAGTCCAACCCAATCCAAGGGTTAGTTACTGATTTGATTGAAGTTCCATACTTGATTCTCAAAGTGAGATGGCCTAAGTTGTAGGAGGAAAACTTGGTCCTCCAAAATATGGAGCCACTAGTAGATCTTTTCATATGGGATCTAATTTAATGCATAATGAACCATGGGCAATGTATTTTTGAACAATAATATTTTTGGCATAACCCTCCCCCAAAGATGAATTTCCATAAAAACTTGGCAGTGACAGCCCTTGAGAAGTGGAAGATATTCGACCCCAACTAGTGGGATACCTATGTCCTTGGAGCCTTAACAAAATTGAAGGATATATTTTTAATCTAGTGAAGCACTTATTTTGGATGAAAGCTAGGCCCATATAGTAAACCAAAATGGCCTCTAGAACACTCTTTACCATCACTAGTTTGCCACCCAAAGATAACCCCCTATGGCTACATAAAGAGATCCTTCTTTTCATTTTCTTTATTAGTCATTTCTAGTTTGTTAAACCATAGTTTTTGTGCTTCAAATCAAAAACTAAATATTGAAAAGGCTCTTTGAAATGCACATACTAGAACGGGAGAAATGTAATGATCATTTTCTTGCTATCTTGAGGTACTATATGAAAAGCTATGGAGGACTTGGTGTCATTTGTCTCGATCCTAGACGTTAAACCTTCAAAGCTCTTGCCAAGGCCTTTGCCTCTCTAATAGTGCCATTATGAAATACATGAATGTCATCCATAGAGAAAATGTCTATTGATGACATCCATTATCAAGCCCCATCATCCTCAAACCCTAAAGTGTGACGTCATCATCAAAGGAGGGCCAACGTCCAAGGTGTAGAGAACAATGTCCAAGGTGTAGAGAACAATGTCCAAGGTGGAGAGAAGTGTATCTCATCTTTGCAAGCTATCCAACTGTCCATCGGTGTGACTTCCTCTATCCAATGAGTAATAATCCTTGGGGAACAATGCCCAACATGTGGGCTTCCAACCCATCTATGTGCCACTATGACCAAATCTGTCAAAATCAAGCCCACCTATCCATCGTCCAAGGTTCTGAAGATGTCAGAGCCACTGTCTAAATGTGTCAAGTCATTGGGTGACTCACTGCTCTACATCACACGTGCGATATCTTGCAATAGAGGCACAATATCAAAGAACCATGTTAGGGGCATCTATATCAAAACAAAATATGAAATCAAGTAAATCCAATGTTCATAAGATATACTAGTCTTTAAACCATGTAAAGTAAGCTGTTACCTAAGATATAAGGCACATGAACAATTCACATCAATATCCCCCTTAAATTTCACATTAGCTCAAGACTTCATGTAAGTTGACAAGTTTGAATATAGGAGGACCTTCATCTAACCCTATTAGGTGTGCCAACCAAAATAGTGAAAGAAAAGACCTAGGTAGAGGGATATGTCTTGGGGGAAGCAGTGAAAGAAAAGAACCCTTCAAGAGTAAGTGTGATAGTGGTACGTGTTGGGATTACTTCATGGCTTGTGGTGTCATTGAGTCCCTTTTTATGAGCGACCTTGTGGAGGGTGTGCTTGCTCTTGAGTTACCACTTTCTAAGCGCTATGTTTTTCCAAACCCCTTAATCGGCCTTTTTATTTGTCCTCTTATCATATTTGCAAATCCCCTTTATAAAGGTTTCAAGCTATAGCATTGTTGCTTTGGGACTGGGGCAAACGCGGAAAGGGTAGAGCTCAAGTTTGGATTGGCTTTTGAGAGTCCTTCGCTATTCTTTCTTTCTTTAGCATTATTCTTTCTTTATTCTTCTTTTGCTTAGCAACTGCAATCAACCTCTGGGCCTTTAGCCCCTTTTCTCATGAGAGAATGGACCATGACCCATTGTCGAAGTTTAGTAAATTGTGACAAGCTCCAGGATGCAAAGTGTTAAGTATGGTGGGGAAACAAAACGTTACCCTTGTGAGGGCCCCCTAGTAGTACCCCTTTTCCCTGGGTGGTGACAACACGGGACTAGGGCAACAAGGTGAAACAAGAAAACAAACATAACTTCTTGAGCCAGTGAGCCATTATCCAACTTCAATCAATGATCCTCATTCACATGCCTAGTATATATTAAGCACAACACTTCCTTCATTGCGAGCCATGAGACATGATCTCCTCTAGTTACCCTTAGGCACAGGGGGTTAACAAATGCCTACTCTACATATCGAAATGACTTCCCCAACATACAAGATTCAAGGGAGTAGTGCTCCAAGTGCTCTTTGAGAGTTTACTACTTGTAATGATTTTTGGAGACGAGCATGAAGGGCTAGGTAACACACCATTCTTCAAATAAAATCCTATGTGAAATGCCTCTCCAAGTGTTTATATGTATATTTTATTCCAAGGAAAAAAACGTATTCTTATTCAAGTAGAATAAAAGATACAATCCTAAGGTGCTCGAGGCATAGTACAAAAAGACCCCCTTTTATTGGCTACATAAACCTCATAATTTCTTAATGACCAAACAGTAAAAAAAATTGACATAATACTTCCTGCACTGTAACAACATTCCATAACAGGTAGATAACATTTAATACTCAAAATAGATCTAAAAACAACAGACCAAAAAAGGATTGACCATGGTACCTTCTGTCCTGTAACAAACATCTAATGTAAAGTACAAAATTATAGTTCAAACAACACTTAAAAGTCATCAAGTATGGACTGTCTATGGTGTATTAGTAGACCATCTTCATACTCAACAAGAGAATAATGGTTTTCCAAGAGTTCCGGACCTGCCTTAGAAAGTAAATCTGCCACTTGATTACATTCACGAAACACATGGGTAAAATTGATGTATTGAAAGGATCTGGTAATCTGCTTTAGCTGAGCAACAATCAAGTAGAGCCCAATTTCCTAAACATGTATATGAGCATTCATCCATTGAATAACCAATAAAGAATACCCATAAACCTGCAAAGTGACCAAGTTTCTATCCACCATGAATTTTAGTAAATAAAATAAAGCCCAGAACTCGCCAGAATTGTTTTTCCTCTACCTGCATTTGCACTAAAGTTGAAATAATGCTTCTCTGAGAAATTTAATATAAAACCCAACCCAACAATTCTGTTTGGTCCTTGGCATGCCCCATCGAAATGGCCCCAAGGCTTCGACATATCCACCTAGGGATCTTTGGTTTGGGTAGCTCCTTCTTATACCCGTGTAAACCTAAGACTCAAGAAGAGACTTGAATTGTGGCAAAAATTTTAAAAATTTTCCTTAAACAATGAGGAATTCCGCACAAGCCATAAACCCCAAAGTACAAGGAAGCACACAACTCTAAAACATTCCAATTCCTTCCTTCTAAACCAAGACGAGGGACAATTATCAAATGAGATCCCTTGCCAAAGTGAGACAAACCCCAATGCTTCTTCCACTTCTCTCTAGACCTGTAGGGAATATGCGCACAGTAAAAAGATATGTGGATTGTTTTCCTCCTATGAAAAGCAGAAAGAACATCCTCCTAGACCCACTTTCCCCCTCTTCTGAAGGAGATCCTAAGTTAGTATTGTAATTGTTAAAACAAAGCACATAAAGAGTTTGGCTTTTAAAGTAGCCTTCACTTTTCAAAGAACCTTGCACCCCCAACCAACTGTAACATTCCCCTGATCAAAAAGTGCTTGGTAGCCCAATTTAGCTGTATAAAATCCTCCATGTTTATTAAGTCCCCAATTTATCTCAATTGAATTATCATTGAGTCGGATATGGGCCTTCTTAAGTTTAGAAAGAAAGGTGTACCATTGTCTTGCCCAATCTCCATCTAGTGCGAGAGCCATTGAGCTCATCCAACGTTGCTTCCATAATGTTGTTTTAGTTGGTTTATGGATCGAATGTAGTGTGTCTTTTCCAAATTGTTGGAGGAACTGCACCAACTCGAAAGGAAGAACACCCCATGATGGCTGTTAGTTTTAGGGTAAAATTGAAAACAGCAGTCTCTTTTTAAAAATAATGCAATACTACTTAGATCTGGAACATAAGCAGTGATAACAGCATATAGAAAATAGATCTATGATATATAGTAGCAGTAGAAAAGTAGGGTTCAGAAAATAAGTCAGATCTTAACAGCAGTACTTTAATCTAAGATCAGAAATCCAATGATCTATATGATGAACAAATTTCAGATCATAAACAGTGTTAGCAGCTCTTTAGATACAATAGTAGATCTATATGCTCAGATCTTAGACAGTAAAGAACAGCTCTGTAAAGGTACCAGCAGATCTATACAATAGCAGATCTATAATAGTTCTGGAACTCAAACAGTAAACAAGGAGTATATAACAGTAGATCTATACAATGCTTATAATCTTATAGTAAACTCAGATCTGAAACTGGAAGCAACAAGTAGGAGACATACCTTGTACCTGCCTTACCTCTGAAATTAGCACAAAACCACAATAGGTGTAGGTCCTTGCATTTATGCTCAGACAAGGGTTCAGTTCATGGATCTACAAGAGATCTTTTATGCCAAAGATTGAAAGAACTTCCAAGCCACCAAGCTCAAGGGTTACAGGAGTAAGACAAAGAGGAGACCCAAACCCCAAACCCACTTAGCATAAACCTTACCCAAGAACCTTCAAAGCTGTTAGCACAGGACTGTAGGCAAACTCTTAAAAGGATAGAGAAGGGGCGGATTTGAATAGCAATTTGTACCTCACATAATCTCACACAGCAGACCAAAAGAGGTACCAGAACCTCAGCTCACCCACGGCACCACAGCCACAGCAGCCACACAAAAGAGGTAGCAACACTACCACACTGTATAACCCCTACAGCAAGCACAAAGCAGCCACATCAAAAGGGAAGGCAGCTACTGGACGGACACAGCAGGAGGAGGCCGCGGCTGAATTTCAAGGGACTGCTCACACAGCAAGGAGACAAGAGGCCGCTGCAGTACTTCAAGCATCAACAACAGGGACGGCAGCCCTAACACTGCAACCAAGAAGGTAGGCCGCACCTCACACAGCAGTCACAACAGTAAAACAAGAGGCCGCTCCACCCAGCAGATTTTCAACAGCAAAAAGACTGAGGCTGCAGACTTGGAGAATCCCCACGCTCAAATACAAGTAGGATAATTGAATGTAAATAGGAGTAGAGGGGAGGGTTTAATAAATAGTATTAGGTTAGGGCAAGGGGTTAATTAAAAAATTAATATTAGTCACATGTTTAAATTTTGAATTTAAACATGTGATTATTAACTTTAAATTTTAACCCCACAATAAGACAATAAAAACCCACAACCAATTAAACAA
>SNQJ01S0045063.1:108010-127865 GCA_010110895.2 Picea sitchensis
ACATCTAGGGTCTTGTATCATCAACCACCAAGGAACACATCCAAGGATCAATCCAAGCACTAAGCAAGGATTCCCTGGAACACATCCAGGGGCCCTAGAACACATCTAGGGTCTTGGCCATCCTCCAGGAGAATGGCTCTCGCCGCTGCATATAAATTTAACAATGGCATCTGTCCCAATACGAATCAGGGCTTCATTCCCAACTCGCCACACCAAGTTTTAACCCAAAATAGGGAAGGCCAATGATGGAGCCTTCCACTGGTTGGAGGCATTTTGGATTGATTTGCGTTCCTTTTGTATCCAGTCCAACTTTGATTTGGGAGCCATATATATATGGACTAGTATCCCGCTCCATAAGTTGTCCCTGGTTAGAGCCACACATAATGACTTAACTGCCAAAGATTGTCCAAAGAGGTCTATATTTTTAAGTTCCCACCCCAATAGACCAGGATGGCCTCCAAGACTGATTTAATAAGTATCAATCGTCCCCCTCTCGACAACCACTTATTGCACCATAAGGAAATTCTCTTCTCCATCTTAGAAACCAACCACCACCAATTCATCTTCCCATAACAAATAGGCTTCAAAATAAATTGTAGATACTTTACTCCATAATTCATATCTAAGTGTTGTAACAGAACAACCTTTCAAATCCAATGCAAAGCTCTTCAGTCATCCTTGAAGTATAAATGGTAGAGTTAGCTTCATTAACCTCCAAACCAATAGTCTTACTAAAGAACTGAAGGGTGTCTTGTAGCATGGAACCTTCACGAAGAGCCCCAAAACAAAAAAGGAGGACATTGTCCACAAACAACAGATGTGATAATGCTCCCCTTCCTATCCTAACACCTTGAAGTAACCTCGTTCGCCTTTCTTGAAAAAAGATGAGGCTGCTCCATTGATCAATATGGAAAAAGATGCCGTGGTGACACAACACATAATCCATCTGACAAGAGGATGATAGACAAATATGTAACAACAAGAGCCGAAGATAAAGCCAAGACACTTTTTCGTAGGCCTTTGAGAGATTATTTTTGTCAATTGTTGTAGGATCAAGAGAAAGTTTTATGGAATGAAGCACCTCTTGGGCTGTGCCAGCCGCCAAGTGAATTTGTCTACCTCTTAAAAAACCGAGTTGTTTTGCAGAGATATAGTCTAATGAAATAGTTTCAGTCTAGTAGCAACTTTGGCTACCATCCAGTGTTGTAAATCTCAACGATTTATCGGATATATCGTCGAGTTAAACCCCTATCCGATATATCAGATTCGATATATCACGATATTTCTGATACTTTCAAAGTATCGCGATACATTCAATATATCGTGATATATTCATAAAATATCACGAGTCGACCCAATATATCGCCCTGCTGCTTTAGATCATGAAAAAGTGCATCGGAATTGGGTTTTAAGGCTGTAGGTGGGGTTTTTTCAATTCATTATTTGATTGCAAGAGTGAGAGAGCTAGAGAGGTGTGAGAGAACATTGTGCATCTGTCCAAGAAGGAGAAAGCCAAGGATCTTGTTGCCATTAGTGGAGAGATTGTGAATTGGGGATTCAAACCATCAAGATTCCCAGGTATGCATAAAACGTTTTTCTTTCATTTGTTTGTTTTCTAGAATTAGGCTAGGGTTTGCAATGTGCCTCTTCTTGTTGTTTTTGAATGGAAGATTCAATCATTCCACATTCATGTAGCTCTCATTATTTAAGCTTTGCATTATCATGTGTTTATTTTGTTTTTTTTTGTTGCATAGGTTTAAGATTTTCACCTAAACAAAATGCTGAAGCCATTGGATCCAATACCAGCTGCTTGAAATACCAGCTTGCCAAAATCAGTGGGTTTGATGTGGATGCTTGTGACAATAGTAACCCATAAATTATGTGTATTGCAAACCAATCATTGAGATCGCTAATAAGAGGGATGCAAAGGAGGTTCACAAAAATGAACTTGTAGGTAGAAACATTGGAACAAGTGCCTTTGGGAGGGACCACAATCCTACTCCTTAGCCACAGGGCCCTCAACTTCTGCATTCTGCTCATCAACCTCACCTGTCTTTGTGCGAAGGTCAACACTTTGGGGGCAACCTTTTATTCGGTCATTGATTAAAACAAAAGAGGAGTCAGACAATCTTGTGATATACCTTTTAACATTGCCAAGAACCCCTTCTACCATTCCATGCTTGAAGCTGCTGCTATTGTTGGCCCAGGGTATAGGGGCCCTTCCTATCATGATTTGGGAGGGTGTCTCCTTCAAGGGGAAAAGATCGATTGCACACAAAGATTAGCTTAGCTTAGGGAAACATGGAAGACCATCATATGCACCGTGATGTCAGATGGGAAGGGCAGTTCAATTCTTAACTTCTTGGTTAATTGTCCCAAGGGGACAATGTTTATCAAAAGTGTTGATGCAAGTGCATATGCAAAAGATGCACAATTATTATGTGAGTTGCTGGATGGATTTATCCGAGAGATAGGCCCGCAGTATGTTGTCCAAGTCATCATGGACAATGTTGCTAATTATGTTGTTGTTGGGAGGATGCTTATGGAGAGGTATCCATCCTTGTACTAGAGTCCCTGTGCCACCCATTGCATTGATTTGATCCTAGAGGACATGGGTGCCACCCATTGCATTGATTTGATCCTAGAGGACATGGGCACACTTCCATGGATGAAGGAAATCATTGATTTAGCTCGAAGTGTGACAATATATATATATATATATATATATATATANCTAGATGTGTTCTAGGGCCTTTGGATGTGTTCCAGGGAATCCTTGCTTAGCGCTTAGATTGATCCTTGGTTGTGTACCTTGGTGGTTAAGACCCTAGTTGTGATCCAGGGCTCCCAGATGTGTTCTGGGGTATTCTGATCTGGGACCAGGCAGTTTCTTGNTTGATGAGTGGGCTGCTTGTGTCAATAGCACCAAACAACATGATGCATCCATATCCCAACTTGTGGGACATGACCAAAGATTCCAGACTGGAGTAGGTGAGGTATGTACCATTAGTGAACCTTTGGTAAAGGTTTTTTGATTAGTTGATGGTGAGAAGCTGTTAAAACTAATGCAGCTGCAAAAGCCATTCTCTGGGAGGATAGAAAAGACCCTAGTTGTGATCTAGGGCCCCCAGTACACTCCTGGGGTTCTTGGTCTGGGACCAAGCAGTTAGAGCCATGGCAAAAGACCCTAGTTGGCCCCCCAGTGTATCGTTGGGGTTCTTGGTCAAGGACCAAGCAGTTTGATTGTATAAGTCCCTAGATGTGTTCTAGGACCTTTGGATGTGTTCCAGGGAATCCTTGCTTAGCGCTTAGATTGATCCTTGGTTGTGTACCTTGGTGGTTAAGACCCTAGTTGTGATCCAGGGCTCCCAGATGTGTTCTGGGGTATTCTGATCTGGGACCAGGCAGTTTCTTGGTTAAGTACCAAGCCGAGTTGATGTGTGACCTTCTCTCCCGAGATGGTCCATGTGACCTAGGAGCAGTTAAGAAGGGCATGATCACATCATTGACCCTCCTCGTATGCTGGGATGTCTGCCATTGAAGAAGGACTTAACCCTTGACTTTGTCTTTTTGTTTATTAATGAAACCCCCCCTTGCTTGAGTTATGTCCCCCTTATTTGTTGATGATGTGTTGGTTCAATTCTTTACTTCTTCCTAAAGAAAAGCTGGCCGCTTTTTGAAACCCTTCTCATCGACTTATCTTATTTTCTTGTTGACTTTTTGATTTGCCATTTAATATTTTAAATTGTAAAATAATTTAAAATATTGTTTGTTTATTTGTTTGGTATTAAACCTAACCCTAAAGTTATGGCAAATAGGGTAACATGTTAACCCTAACCCTACTTGCCTAAAACTATATAAGGAGTGGTCTCTCCTCATTTGACACACTCACTCTCTTAGCCGAGTTTTAGACTGAGGTATTGCTGCGGCTCTTCTGGATCAGGTTATTAAGTGGCTGCGACTCTTTTGGACAAGTCTCTCAGCTCCTCCTTTGTGTGTTTCTGGTCTGCTCCACCTACTATGGGCTTATCCCCTCCAACCTTGCTTGTTTAAGCCTGTTGCTAACCCTAAAAGTCTTTCCTAGCCAGCGGTAGAGGGTTTTTCTGGTTGCATTGGTGTTCTAGATCCTCTTGTTGGTGGCGCCTTGTTGCCTAGATGATTTGCTGGTGCCACCCTTTGTGTGCTGCCTCACCTTGTATGCTAGCAACCTAGTACTGTTGTGAACTGGACTATTGGCACTGTTCTGGAATTACTGATATTTTGAAGCAATTTTCTTTGGGTTGAAAGTGTTAAGGTTGTTTGGGGTTTTTCTTTTCATCCCTGGGTTGAACATAGTTGTTTTTCTTTCAGCGCTATTACTTGACAGTGGCATGATCCTTAGATTCTCAGCCTGCTAATTTGTTTTCTGGTTTACTATCCTAAAAGTTCTTCTTGGTAGTGTCCACATGATCATGATGAGATCTACGCTGAGGGTTTGATCCACGATACATTAAGCTTTTTTTGAGCATACATCAAGGAAGGTGACAACAAAATATCATGTAATTTTGTTCCTTGTTTCAGCTTAAGGTAAGGTAATACTCATGTAAATGTTATGTTATTTACTGTTTTATGCTATTAGATTATGCATCAGAAATTTTAATGCTTTGCTGATCCTGAATTACAGTAGCAGATGATTGGAAATTTATAAAACATTTTTGTTTTTAGCTAGTCTACTTTTTTCCCTTAAACAGAAGCCCCCAATGGGCTACTTGTATGAGGCCATGGATAGGGCCAAGGAAGCTATCTCCCAACACTATGATGACAAAGGGGAGGAAGGACTGATCAAGAGAGCTCAGATATGGGGTGTGATTGATGAGCGATGGAATAACACTTTCCATCGTCCCATTCATGCAGCAGGGCTCTGCCTCAACCCTGCATTCGCTTATGGTTGTGAATTTAATTTTGATGGTGAGGTCATTGATGGTTTTCTCCAGTGTGGTCAGAGGATGGCATCGATTCCAGGTGAACGCTCAGAGATTTCTAAACAGAATGAGATATATAGGATGACATCCACGATTTTGGGCTATGATATGGCTGTCCAAGATAGGACCACAAGGATGCTAGGTAAGCTTCAATTTCAAATTTTGTTTATTGCTTTCTATATATTATATTTGACATTTATTACTTGATGGAAATATAATTAGTTGCCTTGCTTTCATTTTATTCATTGTAGATGTCCGGTGCAAACATTATGGTGGAAAGCTCCTAGAGCTGCAAAAACTCGTCGTTTGGGTGCTTAGTCAAACTTACAGTTCTTCAAGGTGTGAGCGCAATTGGAGTGTCTTTGAAAGTTACACTCTAAGAAGTGCAAAAGGTTAGAAATGTTAAAAAATGCAACAATCAAAATTTAAATTGTTTATATATTTTTAATTTGTAATTTGAATTTACTACAATTTACCATCACTAACTATGGCCATCAATGTTCATACAGGTTAGGTACCTAGTGCCTTGATGACTTGGTATATGTCTACTACATTTTAAGGCCGTGGGTGAAACAACTTGACAACGAACTTGACATAGAGGCCATTTCATTGGATGACATTGACACCACTAGCCAGTGGAGGGTGGAGATTGAGGAGCCTGAGATGGTGGAGGCACCCGAGTGGTTGGAGGAGGAGGAGCATGTAGATGATTTGGGGGAGGAGGAGGAGGAGGAGGAGCATGCAGATGATTTGGGGGAGGAGGCGACATCGGAGGAGGCGACAACGGAGGAGGAGGAGGAGGCGACAACGGAGGAGGAGGAGGAGGAGGAGGATGGTCCATTTCCAGTGCATACAAAGGTTGAGGAGCAGATTGATCTTTTGGTGCAACCAATGTTGTCGCCACCTCCATGGAGAGTTAGACCTACAGTTTGACTTGGGTCCGTTGGTACCTTGTCTCCATCACCTTCCACCTTAGCTGGGGCATTTGGTGTTCCTGGAGCTTCCACTCCAAGCTCATCTCGAGTGCCTCCATGACCACCTACTTCTTCCAGAGGAAGAGTGGTGCCCTTTACCAATAAAAGGGTTAGAGGGAATCAATGATTTGGATTCCTATGATCTATCATTTTCATTTTATTATGTACTATTTAGTATCTAGATGCCTCATGATGATTCATCTCATGAGATACATTTATTTTGATCATTTGATGTGATTTTGTATCATCATATCAGGAACATGTTTCATAATTTTTAGTTTAGTAAGCATATGTGACTGCTTGACATCTTATGCATCTTATTTATTAGTTGTATTTTCATATTTATGTAGCAATGTGTCTATTTGATGTTGTTGTTGCTTTAGATGTTTAAAAAATTGAAAATTGTATTTTTTTGAGGTCTTGCGACATTTTTCCGAGATATTCCGATATTTTTTTGTCAATGTCACTGAGAAGTCACATTTCGAAACCTCGTCGATACTTTTCGCTAGATGAGATTTACAACATTGTTACTATCTTGTAAAGATAATTACATAATGAAATCGGATGAAACCCATCAAAAGAAACTGGACAATCCTCTTCGGGAACCACTAGTAAGAAAGTAGCATTTGGGGAATCGACTAGTTGTTCTTATTCCCTCTACAACCCTTAGTAGGTCCGTGCCAAGTGATTTGAAGAAATTGATGAAGAATTCCATCGATCAACCGTTGGGGCACTGACTCCTTTCTTTCTTAAAGGAGTGCAAAACATTGTTCAATTCCTCTTTTGTAGGACTAAACAAAACCTTGTTATCCTCCTCATTGACCATTCAAGGGAAGAAATGAATCATTGTTAAGATCTCATCCAAATTTGCTCTATCAAGTTCTTGGTAGAGCCTCTCAAAATGTCGAACCCCCAGATCCGCCAGACCTTGGAACCCTTGAACCTTGGAAGTTGGAACCATTCTGATCCTGTATTTCCCAAATCGCATTGATATTTCTTCGGTGGTTAGCGAATGAATAAAAAAACTTGGTATTATTGTCCCTTAGCTTGATCCAAGTGGCCCTACTTTTCATTTGCTAACCATTCTCTTTTTCTAATAATAGCTTTGTCCTTTTAGCCTCTTGATGTTTCAGTGCTTCTACCATGTCACTTTCTTGAGATCTGAAATCTAACTCTTCTGCCAAAGAGTCCAGATCCTCCCCAACTTCAACTATATTTGCAAGTCCCCCATTCTATCTTGCTCCCCAACCTAGGCTACTACTTTCTTTTTAGTCGGTTTTAAGGCCATCATAAATTGTTCACAAGTCGAGGACTACTTTGACAGGTCATAGTGAAGCCAAGTATCCTTAACCAACTGAATAAATTCATCATTTGGTAGCCAAGCAAGATTAAATATAAATGGGGTAACATGGACGAGGATCAATGAGTTCTAGTTCCAACATAATTGGGAAGTGGTCCGAATAATGGTTTGGACAAATCCATGACCTATAATTTCTCACCTCTTGTAACACCTGGTCAGTAATCATGAATCGATCTAGTGTTTTAATCACTGCCTTGTTCCCATGCCGATTATTGCTCCAAGTTGGTCCGAGCTTTAAAGGCTCGACATCAACGAGGCCTCTCGACTCAAGCCAATTCTGAAAGTACTTCACCAGATGATCAACATGAGTAGTAGTACCTGAAACCTCCCGTCGATTCAAAGTGAAATTCGTATCCCCCCATAATAAGGTTACCCATTTTTGTACACTGAAGGCTGAAAAATTTATCCCAAAATTGTTGCTTCTTGGAGGAAGGCCCATAGACATTAAGTATGGTGAAAGATTGATCCAAGCTTTTGCTGTACATCTTTGCACAAAGCCCCGAGTCAACAACAAAAGCATTTGTTAAAGTAATATTTTGGTTCCATCTTGTTATTAACACCCTGATAAACCCTCAGAGCCAGTAGCTAAAAAATACCAAGAGCTGAAAATCCTTTTTAGCTTAGGAATCAACAGGCCCCCTTTCCCCATAATCTTCTGAATTGGTACTATGTAAGGCCGGTCAAGTTCAACCTATCATTTTGGGGCCAACTTCTTGGCTTGGCCCCCCAACTCTCAGATGTTAAGGGAAAGAGTTTTCATGGGGGAACAATGCCCAGGGCATGTCTTTCTCTAAGGACCCCAAAGATCTGTTTTTGTTGATCTTCATTTATCTTCTTGATTGCGATTTCCCAAGCCTTCTTCAAAGCAGTCTTCCTTCCTACCATCACAACCCCCAAATCTTTAAGAGAATCGACACCCCACCATCTAGACTAAGAAGCATCTGAATTCTTGCAACTCTTACAAGATCGCAATCGGTAAGGACCCCTCGCCTAATCTAGAAGAAGAAGAATAAGACCTTGTTTGTCCCACCCCTGTATTATCAGTAACCTAGAAAGAAGGATTCAAATCCTTCAAGTGATCCATTGTTCAGATAGACAAAATAGGTTGTTCATTAATAGCAGAGTTATACAAAGGGTGTTTACTCGACCTCTTATTCAAACTCTCTAAATCTGAGGAGTCACAAATTACCTACGTTCCTGAACTCTCGTGTAATACCATCTAAAGGCATAAGGGGAGGAGGAGAAGATAATTTAACTGAAAAGCACTCAACATCCTTGGAATTCATCGCAGGTAAACCCTTAGAACCATGAGGGAAGAAGAAAATGCTCCCGCCACAAACCAAAGTTTGCCTCTACCATCACCTTGACTATAACACGACCTCAATCCCTCGATCAAAGGTATTGAGACATCCCCAACTAAGATATTGCCCTCATGAGAAATAAAGCCTATATCATTGTTGCAAGAGTCTTTGAATCCACATGCTATCCAGAAGGGTTCTGAGCAACATCACCCATAACCACGGATGACATGACCATTGACTTCATACAATCATGGATGACATGACCATATTCATGGTACCAAGCACATTTGAGGGGGATATTCAAATAATCCAAAACTTGTACATGGCGTCTTCCTATCCAGACCAAATCCAAAGACTCAAAGAAACCTTTACTAACGTCTACCATCACAAGTACTTTAGCCATGGAGCGTGAAGGGCTAGTCAAGAAGCTGTCATCAACTAGGATTGTTTTCCCAAACAGATTGCCAACGACCTTGATAGTTGGTTTCGACAAAAAATCCATTGGAAGGTTTGGTAACTTCACCCATACAAGCATGCTACCCACATATTCCTCCTTAGGGTTAAACAATGGTGACCATGGTTTAAGAGAGAGCAAAGTATTATCCAAATACCACAAGGCTTGCCGAATTAAATTGAAGTCTTCCATGGAACGAAAGATGAACCCCAGTCATCCCTCTTGAGAGTATAAGAAAAATCGAGATGTACCCTAGTGTGGGGAACCAAGTCTCTCCCATCCATTTTCGAACCAAATCCATTCCAATCCGGTGTGTTGAGAATTTCCTGACGAGAGTTTTCCCAGCTAAGTCTACGATCTGATCGATGCAACTATCTTTTCCCACCCCCAAGGATGCACTGCTACCTCTACTCTTTACCACTTTTCACTTTTTCTTTCCCCTCAAGCATTGGGACTCAGCCTTAATTCTGCTTAAAATCAATCAAAGTCCAGGACATTCCCAATAAACCCCCTGCCACCATAATTCGAGCATAAGCCTGAAACCCTAAGCACAGGATCTTCGCAGAGCTCCGCTTCACCTATGAACTAAGGTTTGGAACCTTCAATTGACTGCGTGATCACCAGAATAGTCACCTTATTCGTGGAAGTTAATTCAGAACTTGAGGACTTTTGTCTCATGTGTTGAATTGACAAAATCCTGACCAAATCTATCCTCAGAACTAACATCATGAGTAGCTACCGACTCAACACTTTGACAAAAGGATGAGATCCCACCATTTCCACCTCTGCATCTACTGCAACCTTTGAATGAACGAATATCATATCTTCGGACAGCTTGTCATGTGAATAAAAGATCAACTGTATGTCCTCTTCCAGGATGTGACTGGTGATCGCCCCTGAAAACAATTAAATACTGCCAATTCCCTAATCCTCGAATACTGCCAAAACCCTCGCCCCCCCAGTATATGCCATAACCCCCTTGTATCTGTTTCACCCTATTTCCATATCTGTTTTAGTGCAACTTAGTATTGGGTTGATTTGGATCTGTTCTTTAGTTGATTCAGAGTGCTGATTTGGAGCGCTCCTTGGGCTGATTCAGAGTGCTTATTTAGGGATGTTATCGGGCTGCTTGTCGACTGTAGTATGATTATTTTTGGACTCTAGAGGCCATTGAGAGCTTCAATGTTTATGTATTTTCCTTTAGAGTTTTAATGATATGTATCTCCTAACTTATATCTCCAACGTAATGTTTTTATTTCACCCTTATGCTATATACATGAGAAAACTTTGCATATTTGGTGTATAATGGTTTTGATTTGCATTGATGTACATGAATATAATAAATATATTTTTAATCAAAATTTGAATATTTAATGTGTTTTTGGTTGACTGGTTTTAATATCCGTTCATGTTTGGTTTGTGATATTGAGGACCACCAGTTGCGATTCTGATAACTATTATATTGATAGCATATAGTAGATTACATAATGGTTTGGTTCAACTATGACCCCAATCATCTTTAGAAGTACCATTTTGCAACATTTTAATGGGAAATTGCCTATACCTTGGTTTTGGTATTACCCATCTATCTTGAACCACTCTTATGATCTGAGTCAGATGAGAAAATATTATTTTGCAGGGTCATAGAATTATTTCAAACCATCTCATCACTTGTGCATGTTTACCCATTTTGTTGTTCTTTTAAGGTTCGTCACACTTACTATGACCGGTCGACCCATTATACCATGCCAGCGTGTCTAATCTTTTTTGTCTACTCAATCTGCCATTATCAGTTGGCTCATACAATTCGTGCATGTTTGCTTTGTCCATGATGCCCAACTCGCTTGTCATGTCCACTAGACCTATGCAACTTGAGATGACTGGGGGCTAGTCGCCTGTAGTACGTTTGCTAGTTCTGCAATGCTTGACATTCTCATCAACTCATCAATGTCTGCCTTTTCTGTGATGACCAGTTGAACCACTTGAGATAAGGTGGCTCTAAACTGTGGATAATTAGGTGGTTAGGACTCTAGTAGGTAAAATATCCAAGAGGCAGAATTACGAGGTACCCCATCTTCATCTGATTTTATCACCATTTCGGGGAAACAATAACTCTTTAGTGGCACTCTTTAGAATAAATGCCATCTGCAACAAATTTGACCAATTCCATAATAAATGCACTTATTATGGTCCTAAGATGTATTTGGTCACCTGTGCTCTATTGACATGACAAGTAACCTTCTCATAATAAGAACATGGAAATGCACTGATTATGGTTCTAAGTTGCATTTCGTCGCCTGTGGGCCACCCAAATGACAAGTAGCCTCTGAGACACATACAATATGCTATCTAAATCTTTAACTGGACCGAGAACCATGAAAAAACATGAAAAAAACCAGTCATATAAAAATACATAAAATATTTAAAATCTAATAAAACTATCATTATTCATGTACATCCATGTAAACCCGAACCATTGGACACCAAATATGCAAATTTTGCTTATGTATATATTTTGTAAGGGTGAATATAGCAAAATGACATGTGATACATATCTGAACCAAAATACATAAACATTGAGGCTCTAAAAGGTGTTTATACTTCAAAAAAATCATACTACAACAAATTGTTATAACATATCATCAAATGATTCGTTAGACTGGGATACTCATCACAAAGCAATCTCTCACAGCATTTATCATCCTACAATCCCCCAATCAGTCCCCCAATCCCTGGGATGTAGAAGACCAAGGTTGCACTGTTTTATTTCATATAGTGCTGAAATGCTGAAAATTTGTTCAGTCTGCTGAAACTGGTAAAACATCTCCATTTCTACTTTTTCTGTGTGACGTCCTAGGAGTACGAGACGTCCTAGAAACTGAGATGTCCTGATTTCGTTGACATGCGAGCAGTTTCTAGGATGTTATTATAATATAAATAATTCATAATTTTATAAAATAATATTTAAGTTTATATTATAATATAAATAATTAATGTAAATATTATATATATAATTAGTTATCATAGATTAATTTAACGATTAATGTGTTCAACTTCTGCCTCATTTGATCGCTAATTTATTTGCCGATGAGACTCAATCCTAAGGTCGTAGCTTCTGTGGTAATTCGATTGGTAATCCCACGCATTCATTTATTCAACTGATTGGACTGGTAATTCGATGCATTAATTTATTCGACGGGCTAATTCAACGCGGAAGTTCATGATTTATCCATTCAATGGCTAATTTGGCTGGTAATTCGATGCAGAAGTTCATGATTCATCCATTCAACTGCTAATTCAACTAGTAAATTGGTAATTTGGCGCCGAATTTCGAACTTGATGAATGAAATCCCCTGAATGCAGCGGCTTAGAGTAGAAGTGAAATCCAGCAAATTGAGAGACTTAGGGTAGAAGTGAAATCTGGTTAATGGGAACTTGGGCATATGCAAACCTGAGCAAATCTGAACAAACCTGGACATTTTTTTGGAAGTTCACTGAATTTCGAACCTCAAGGTTTGAATTCGGCGAGCCCTGTGACTTAGGTTAAAAGATATGAGAGAATTTCGGTTTGCAATAGCTAAGTATGAAAAGAAAACAGAGAAGAATATGTGCTCTAAATGATAAATTCAACCAAATTAGAAGTAAGAAAACCACCTACGCTGCTGCACAAAAAAATATTATTGTACCAACAAGTTCAAAGTGCTGAGAGAAATAGCATAGTCAAACTTTATCTTTGTATTAGTCAAGAGATTGGTTGCACTATAGAGATAGGGTACAAGACTGACCACAATAATGTGGCTTTGCGCAGAGTACAAGAAGCAAGAAGAGAAGAGGAGAAGATGGAAAAGAAGGCTAGTAGCTTCTCACTCCAGAAAACTCTACCAAACAATGGTCATTCGCCCTTCCTTTATAGATCCTTGAGCTCTCTAAAGAAGGCGCTTAACTCATTTAAGAACACTTCCAAAATTAAGTAGTTGTCCAATAATAAATAAATCGCTAAAATCAGCCACCTATTTTCCATATATAAACCTCTCACTCTCAACCAAGAGGGAGACACCCTGTTCTATTTTTGGCCAAGCTCATGTGCCCTTCATTAACTCTTCATGTGGTGT
Organism: Picea sitchensis; assembly: GCA_010110895.2. Taxonomy (NCBI): domain Eukaryota; kingdom Viridiplantae; phylum Streptophyta; class Pinopsida; order Pinales; family Pinaceae; genus Picea; species Picea sitchensis. The sequence goes on from SNQJ01S0045063.1 coordinate 121,173, forward strand.
TGACTGCATTGAAGATGAACTGAAGATAAACTGTTCCAAAATTATCCTATTGCATGGTTAGACAAACTCATTCACCCGGCATGTGGTGTTGACTGGACTGAAGATAAAGTAAAGTCTATCTTAAGACTGTCTGTCCAAAAATATAACCTCCTTATGCAAAATCTCCCTGTCCAAAATTAGCTAAAGCTCAAGCAAGGTGCATGCAGTGTTCAGTCAACTCAAGTTAAGTGAAACTTCTCAAACTAAATTGGTTGTCTAATAATATCATCCTCCTCATGCAAAGCCACCCTCTCTTGCCAATTATATGTCCACTGACAATAGAACTTATGCATGCAACTCAACCTTATCTCACTGCCAAATTTATCAAATAAGGTAACTTTATCTGCTGCCACATGTTATGCTGCATGGCGATCACACCTGCTAATAATAGCATTGCTAAAAATAGACATGCTAAAAATAGCGCCCCCTAAAAATAGGAAAAGATGAAAAATGTTGGGAACTGCTAGGCGAACACTGCCAAATATAGCACGCCTAAAAATAGGCACTGCTAAAAATAGAAACTGCTTGCATGTCAATGAAATCACGTTTATCGGATTTGATTTTCTGCAACGAATCCGAATATGTTCTTGGAATCATCATCTGAGCCCTGAAACTCTAACTGCTAAAAATAGCAGTGTCTCACATGTCATCTGAAAACGGCTCGTTGGCATCGTGAGCTCACAAGGATCCTGAATATGTAATCATATCTGTCATGTGGACCTCCGAAGTCTGGCTCCTAACAAGTAGGAAGACTGTTAAAAATAACAATTTTCCTCAAAACTGATGAATAAGCCTTTGAAATGCCTCTGCCTCTGGAATGGATTGCGATCCTTGTAAAACCTGTGAAAACTTGTCTCTGATCTCTATGAAAACCTATCTCTGATTACCAGCTTGATGAAAACTAGCTGAGTCTTAACCCTCCATTTGCATAAGCAAATCTAGGGGTTACTAGGAGGCAATGTGAATCTTAGTAAGAAGAGACCACTGCCTTGTGGGACTGTGGCCTAGTATGGCAATGTCTTTGCTGTTGTATGTTCCATTCTCTGCAAGAGAGACCACAAAGCCAATGGCAATGAGTTTAAACACCTCTGCTGGCGATATCTATGACCATTGATAAGCCTTGGCCCATTCTGGAATACTATCTAGGATCTAAATATCACTGGTTTTGGCACCAGACCCAAATACTGTGAGCCATTGAAGCACTCAAAACGTCTGAATGGACCCATAGTGGCAAAGCTCATTTTTCTTGATCCGATTAATATCTAGACAAGAATCTTCACAATTATTCATTTACAATTTCCTGTTTATTTTGACACGTGTGTGAACTACCATTAACATTTCCTCAAGCTTACTAAATGGCCAGTTGGCTGTGAGGCATTATCAATTACAAAGCATTAGTATCAGGCAGAACAATTGAGGGTGGGGCTTTTATCTTTATCATTTTGCGTGCACACTGCAACTCCTAATCCACCACTCATCTCTAAGATGTGTGTTACTCTTAGTCATTCGAAGTAAATTCCTCGAGCAATCCACAACCCAACCAAAACTCCACCCCAACCTATTCATCCTGTGTCTCCAAATCCTTGTACCATAAAGAGTATCACATACCTCTTCCACTACTTCTGAGATATTATTACTGGCCCTGAGTGTCTCATTCACTTGCTAAGATCCACTCCCCTAAAAACCATAATACTGAATGTTCAGTTTTCTTTTGCTTTCTTTTTCATTGTCCTTGCTCTGATTGCCTCTCTTAGTTCTCCTGGTTTCCCCCTTTTTCTTGCAAATTTTGAAGTTTTTTGTTTTATGTTGTTTACACTTCCTTTTAGAATACTAATATGAGCTTCAGCACAATGAAGCACCTGTGTAGCAAAATTCTGATGAACATGGTTTGCTTGTGCTAATTAGGTGGTTTATCCCAACTGCAAGTGAATCCATTTTGAATAGTGAAAAAGGCTTTAGTTAGTATTTGAGTAGCATTCATTCAAATATATTTCCTTTTAATGCTTTCACTCAGGGTCAACACACATCTTAGATGTTACATGAGTTTGTTGTTTTGAGTTCTTTTTCTTCTAACCACTTTTAGATAGATCTTAGTGTTCTAGTTCGACATTTGTACAGACGGTGATTATTATTTTTTCATATCTTTTGCAGTTCGCATGCTTGAATAATTTCTGATTGTTGATATTTGAATGCAGGTAATGGCCTTGATAGCTTATCTTATGGAGTTCAAGGGAAATTATGGTCCTCATCTCATAATTGTGCCAAATGCTGTCATGGTCAACTGGAAGGTAGTATCTTTGTGCATGTTGTTTTGGTATTTCATTTCCATATTCAATAGTCTTTGTTCTAATCGAAACCTGTAATTGTTTACAGAGTGAATTACATAACTGGCTTCCTACATTATCTTGTATTTTTTATGTTGGAGGGAAAGATCAACGTACAAAACTGTATTCTCAGGTATTCTTTAGATGAATATATATATATGTCTTCAGTCCTTCAATTTCAACTATTCATTTATTTTAATGTTATGATGGATTTATTTTGAAATTTGAAACTGTAATTAGACATTTGTGGGACATTGTTGATTATTCCTGCATCTACAATTTTTTTAGTAAATTGCACAAGACATAGTGAAGATTCCCTTATGTGATTTATATTAATGGAGCTCTGTCAGGTCCATTAGTGTGTGTGCACGAAGATATTTAAATGCAATCATTGCTTGATTAATCATTCAGTGATTCTAATGTGATGACTTGTTGAAGCTTGAGGCACTATCTTAGATATTCAGTCTCTATAAATGTATTTAGAACTTTTTCATGATTGAAGTTTCCGTTATAATCACGTTCCATTAGATTCTTACTATGCACCTGTTACTTTAACATTTGCCTATTTTATTTTTTCATATATCTAGTGAATTTCTAATAAGTTTAATTTTATGGCCAGAATTGGTTCTATTTATTCAATGTGTTTATGAAGTCTAGAAGCAATATTAGTTGCAGATTCTTGTTTTCTGAGCACGATGCTTGGATAATTTTGCCTTACCATGCTGTTTGACTATTGCCTTCTGTATTTATGCTTATCTGGCAATTGAAAACGTCATTTTGTGCGTAAAATGGAAATTTTTTATTATGACAGATGATTTACAAGATCCCCGGCCATAGCTGTAGGGGTTTTGGTTACAGGACCTTTGAAAATTAATTTTCCTGCTTACTATCTTGCATTCAAAAACCGACACATCATAACAATGACAAAATTCTTCCTTATGTAGTCTGGACTCTGCATAACAAAGGGTGTTATATGATGATTGAAAATAATAAAACACAACTTAATATTCTTGCTTACTATCTTGACTTCCAAAACTGACACATGATAACAATGACAAAATTCCTCTTTAAATCGGCTGGACTTCTGCATAACAAAGTGTATTATTATTTTTTTAAAATAATAATACAGTTTGTTCACTAATTAATATGATAGTTGAGTTGAATCGTCATTAGTTGGGTTGATCAGTATAAAGATTTTATTGTTACTATGCTATATTCAGTTATTATTACCTTGAATTATATTATTTGTTTACCTTAGTAAGTGTAGAAATTTTGAGAATCATTTGCTTGATACAAGTTCAGAAATTGCACCTCAACCTTGAGGTTTCCTTGATCTATTTCCTCTGAACTTTCAGCCTGAGGGTTGAATCTGAAATATTAAATTACAGCAGTAGATACATCACTCTTCAACCTAGTTCACAAGGCACCCCAAGAAAATAAATATAGAATAAGTGTATGTCATTGCAACAATTTTTAAGCCCTTAGGGCACATTTCTCCAGCATATAATAGATCTGAAAATAACATATCACAGCAGATTATTACAGTAGTAAATCTGCCGCTTTAGCTTCTATATACTTGTTAAATGTCTTGACAAAGTCTGCTCAATGTTATGTCAAATCAGCATGCATAATCAGCTTTAGAAACTACTCAACAAGATAACATAAACTGAATTTCAAATTTGCAAGACACAGAGTATGGACTGCTGTAATACTTTATATATATAATTAAAAGTACAAGTACATACCAACAATGCAATACATGTTGGTACAATTCAAGATTTTCAAACCCTAGCTAGGGAAACTATAAGAAAACCCTAGCCACCAACTCCTCCTAGCTAGGATTGACTCCCAACCAAAGCTCTTTGCTCCACCAAAGGTCCTCAACAAGCTAACATACACATTGGCAAGTCCTTCTTGGCACCTATACTTGCATCATAGAAGTGTAGGGGTCAATCTCCCTCTATCTTCTCTGAGATGAACAAAGTTCGCTCACACAAATGTAATAACCAAATCTGGCGTACGAGTAAAATATCCAAAATACTTGGAATATAAAAATAGCCATGAGGATAATAAATAATATATAAAAATATAAGAGAATGAATAATATGTCTATTACAATGAGAATGAGGGCTTTATGTACCCACGCAGGGGTGCCCTTCCATGAAGAGATGCAACCTTTCATCAGGGAGGTGTCTATTCATTATTAATCATTAACTATTGATTATTTATTATTATTTATATTTTGTAATGTATTTACATTTATTATTATATATATTATGTTCATAACATTGTCTTCCCCTTAAAAATGCTTTGTCCTAAAAGCATACTTATGGAACACTTATCTCTTGCTCTAGCTTGTAATATTGTCTCTTGATTTTTTAATCCTGAATTAGTGATCGTCGAGGACTTCAAACGATAGCATCTTCTAAGCGCTGAGCAGAACTGTCGAATTGTAAAGGAGTCCGCCCACCCTAATTCGATCTTCTGTGGAATTGGGCTTTTATAAACCCATCCCAAATCTACCTTCATTGGAATTGTTTGATTATCGAATGTTCTGACAAGGCTTCTCATTTCAGGCTTCCATACAAGTTTTCAATTTTGTCTTTGTTCCTTTACAATGTTGTAGTTTAGTTGTCAGTAAAAAGAACATTGTTCATATTCCTCTTGACTTTGTTGTTGATCGTAATGACTCTTGTGATTCGGATGACGATAAGTTACCCAAATCTCTTTTGAATCTTGTTTGTTGGATCTCTCTTCAACTCTTGATACTATTGGTAATTCAACTAGATCGGTGTTTATTCCCTTCTTTGAGGTCTGGATTTTTTTAACCGGAAGCTTCTTGATTTCAATAGGTTCAAGTATTGTTTCTTCACTGGTCATTGTTTCTTTACTGTAAAATTGTTCTAACCTTTCCTTTTGTGATTTCTTCTCGTTCTTTAAATTCTTGATTGTGTAACCAAACTTTGATTATGGTTCTTTAGATGACAAATTTCTGCGTCTTTATCTATGATAATTTTGTCACACTCTTTTTGGATCTCAAGTATTGATTGCTGTTTATCCGAAAGTAGCATTTTGGATATTTGATCAAGATCTTTTGATGTAGACACTGAATTTGACTTCACTGAGATATCATGTAATGTTATTTTTTTCTTCTTGTAAGAAAACGTTAAAAACTTTTTCTCAAAGTTTAATATTAAGCTACCCAATGTCTCTAACCAAGTTGAACCGAGGATTTTATCAACCTCTTTTTCATATATAGTTGTAACCTTAAAATTCGATACGAGTTTATAATCTTCGAGTGTCAACGGTAAGTCCTTGATGTCATATTTATTGCCAAAAAGGTCTTTTGTTTCGATTATACTTGTCTTTGGAATTATTAATTGATTTGCCAAATCGATACTGATGTGATTTTTTTTTATCTGAACAAATGTGGATGCTAATTTTTTTTTCTTGAATATTCCTCTAAATATCTATAATCTGATGCATCTAATTAGATGATTTTTACCATAAAATATTCATTCCTTAAAATCCATTTTTTAATTTGAATTGATCTTGTAATTATTATAATATTCCTTTAATAATAATAAGACTTAAACTTCTTGACTTAATAGATATCTTCCTCTAATATTCCTTTATAGTATTTTAAGAAAATAATCCTTGATAATTCTTCTTTTTATACTATGTTACCGGATCCGCCCAGTCTGAACGCTGGATCCGCGTTTCAGATCCGGATCCAGATCCGGATCCGCTCGGAAACACCAAAAAAACGCCACCTGCCGATTTTGCTGAAACTGGAAACGGATCCTGCAAGAAGGAGACGGATCCCAAGCTCCCGACCCCACACACGCGCGGATCCGAGCAAAAATTATGCTAAATTTTTAGGTTTTGGGTATTTTTTAAGGTTTTTTGTGTATTTATTTTAAATATGGAGCATAATTTAGTTTAGTTTACTCGCTGTTAGTTTAGTAATATTATAATATATAAAAATTTAGAATTTAGTTTAGTTTAGTCGCTGTTAGGTTTAGTTTAGTTTAGTAATAAATTAAAATTTAGAATTTCAGTAATTACTATTTAATTTAGTTTACTCGCTGTTAGTTTAGTTTTAAATTTTTAATTTAGTTTAGTATTTAGTTTTACAGTTTAGTATTTAGTTTATTATTTAGTTTATTATTTAGTTTAGTTACTACTAGTAGGTTATAACTTATTATTATTTAATTTAGTATTTTAAAAATTTACTATTTAGTTTAAACTTTAAACTTTAGTTTAACCATTTAATATTTATTATTTACAAGTATATTTAAATTTTAATATTAAATTATTTAAAATTAAG
>SNQJ01S0045063.1:133823-157486 GCA_010110895.2 Picea sitchensis
TCGTACATCTTCTTTGATGAGTCAAGATGGGAGATGTAGGGTATCAAGTGGTCTTTTATAGAGTCCACTATGATACTCATGGCATTGATGTCACTGTCTTTGAACTTCTCCATAGCTGCAACGTTCTGCGGTTCCTTCTCTTTTCCTTCTTCAAACACTGGTTCCACGATATTTCCTTTCACAATATCCAACACTTTATTCTTGGCAAGGATGAGGTCAATCCTTGTCTTCCACGCTCTGAAGTTAAAGGCTCCATCTAACTTGTTCTCAGACTTCATAGAATAAGTCATCGCTGCTTTGACTTGGTCAAACCCTAGATTTGACCACAAACTCAAACTTGACATCTTGGCTTGCTGAGAATACCAGGAGATGCACTAGGCTAGGGTGCATTGATCTGTCCGGAGATTAGGTCAATCTCTTCACTTAAGGTGCCTCAACGAGAGGATTAGGGTTTCTGCAATTACTCCTGCTAGTAACCCTAGCTGCAGTGTCTTGGAAGTTGCCTCTGCTAGTAACCCTAGCGGCAGTTCCTTAGCGAGCTCAATATCCTAGCGGCTATGTTTCCTTCCAGCGTTTAGACTGATTGAAGGAGGTGTGGGCCCATAACCTGTTAGAATATGAAAGATTGTGTGCTCGTTTTACCATTGACAATACCCTTGTCACCCAATCATAGGCCGAAACCACCCTCCGAGCACCTTAACCTTGACAGAGAATCACTCTGGAAGCAAACCCTAGGCTAGATAGCCAAACAAAGGGTAGCGCACCTTTCCCCAAGGATAACGCACCAACAAGAGCTGATTAGATGTTCCAAACCCTAATCAAGAGATAGTCCAAGCGTAATTGCTAGCTGCAGCAACTGCAACGACAACTGTCCTCCAAACCTGCGCACAAGACTGGGCACTGCAATTCTGAGACTGCCTGCCAGAATGAGAACTGGCCTCCTGTATTTATACTAATTCTGGCTAACTGCCAGGGCTGACTTCTCATTCTGGGTATCTGTCTGTTTAGTATATAATATTATTTCTGGCCGACTTCTTCTCTTGGAGGCTAATAACCTAATATAAATTATCTTCTTGCTCCGACAAGTCTTCTAGGGTTATTAGCCAACTCATTAGGGTTTCTTCTTGCTTCCCGGAGTGTTCTATCCTTGTCAGGTTTACACGTGGAGGTAAATACCTCCCGCAGCTACCATAATATCAACAGTCCCTAGGGTACTTTGCTGCTGTCTGATTTTCTGTTAAAAGTGAGAAAAAAACAGTGGCTGTTATGTCTTGGACAACATCTTAAAACTGCCCAAGACATGGGGGGGAAAGATAGCTTTATTTGCTTGGAGGGATCCTGCAGGGTTAGCGCAAGAAAGATAGAAGAAAGAAGGGAAGAAACGACTTAAAAGATCGATTAAAATCACAATAAATGGCGAGAAACTACTAAATTATTTGCACATTTAAACAAAGTACCAACAAGAAGGCAAGTTTGGAAAACAAAAACAAAACATCTTTATTAGCTTGTCAAATGGTTGATTGCACCACAATCAACAAGTCCACAACTAGCACAATGATCCCTCTTGCTGAGAGAGAGAGAGAGAGAGAGAGAGAGAGAGAGAGAGAGAGAGAGAGTAGCATGTGCTGTTACCACAAAAATCTGACTAATAACTCATGTGGAATAGGGACAATAGGAGTAAGGAATATATGTATGAGGAGTGAGGATAACATGCACACGAGTAAGGAAAAGCTAAGTGTGAGAGGACAAGAGTAAACTCACATGAGAAGTTGAATAATCCTCCCACGTGTGAGGAAAAGAAGAGGATGCGCATTAGCTAAGAGGAGATGTGCATGGGTTTGTGAGAAAAAGAATGGTGTGAGGAAATAGGACGTAAGGAAACAATAGCTTAAGAGATGGGAGAAGGTGCATGCTAGGATGAGGGAGAAGTGTAAAGCGCACATGAGAGCTAAAAGAATGCGCATGAGTTTATCAAGTGAGGGAGTACACATGGGGGAATAAATTAAAGCTTATGCACAATCCTATGTCTTTTCTTTGAAATATCGAGAAATATGGAGAATATGCGCAATCCTATGCAATGAAGAGAATTTTTTGCAGTGGAAGAAGAGCAATGATTCCTTTCTTTCCTCAACACAAAGTAATAACTCAAGAAGATCAAGATGAAAGAACCAAGTATCATATCCCTATTACTCAAAGAGGGCGACGATTGACTCAAAGCAGAAGACTTAATGATAAGAGTTGAGGAGACAAGACATAAGATGACTCAAGACTCTCCTATGTCTCCTCAAACTACCCATCCAAAAGGCTCAATGCTTTGGGAACATGACAAACGTGACCCCCATCCAGGCTCACTCTAATGATAGACACAAAGGCTCGACACGTGAAAGATAAGACACTTAGATTTTGACCCATGAATAAAATTAGTGGGAAGCTACTATTCTATGAAAAGAAAGAGACACAAAATATGACCACATGTTGATATAATCTCGCAAAAATCAGTGACACTTAAAGTAAAGACTGAAAAGTAAATATTGAAGGGAAAGACACTTGCAAGGAATGGTAAATTGCTGTCTTAACTACTAAAGATCAGTGAGAAGGGAATACTAAAATGATAATGCGGAAAGGGAAAGACAACTACCCTAGACCCAAAAAGTTTTTTACCTCAAAGCTACCATGATCAAATCATCATACTCAAAGGACTAATGTAACGATGCAACCAAATGATTAGTTCGATGGGAGAGGTCAACAAAATCAACCTTCCAGGGGGACTAATCGTGAAATGTCATATGACCCAAAGCTTCCTTGATGTCCTTTCCCTTGAAGGCATAACTGCAGGGTATTGGTTGATTGAAGGCTGCTGGCTATGATTTAGAACATGGTATTTCAACAATAACAAGCATGAATGCAAGAGAGCCAAAACTCTAGGAATCTACTTGCTGAAATACCTCCATCATCCTGAGCTCAACTAGGTCACGATGAACCCTGATATCAAAGCCCTAATCAATCTTGGGATCTTGAAAAACATCCTCGGGATGCAAAATTATAGGAAAAGTGTAAGGGACATCATTTTCTGGTTGAACCAAAAGTGGCTCTTCCTGCAGTAATGGTATATGATCAAACTGTTCTTGAATCACTGCTGTGATAGGTAAGGATGAATCCTCTTGTTGACTTATTTCTACTTGGTTAACCCGTGGTTCCTCCTCTTGAAATTTTTCGTCATTGCTAATGGAAGAAAACCCGTGAGCACTCTTGATTATTCAAATCTTCACCTTCATCTTCATGGAACTTTGCATATGACTCAAGTGGTGTAGCTTCTGGTTCCTGATCATCTAAGCTTGAGGCACCATCTTCTTGTTAATCTCTGGGAACCTGATACGGTGCAAGTTATGGTTCATCTTTAGTAACAAGGACTTCTTGCACTACTTTAACAATCAATAGTTGAAAGTCATGGATCAGAATGAAATCGTAGGCTGCAATAAAATGCCTTTCTAACTTATTAACAACAACCTGGGCCTCCATTAGATTTCGAGGTTCTTTATTCCTAAGAAAAATACCAAAAATTCCATCAAACGCCTCAAGATAAAAATTTAAAGCATAAGCAACATTAGTCCTTGTAGTGGTAGGGATTTTATAATAAGTCTTAGAAAAACGAGCATTAAAATCAATGACAATCTCATTCCCATTCTTTTTAATATTATCAAAAGAATTAATTAAGGAAAAGTTGTCTTGTTTATCTGCCCATCGTTCAATGAACTTAGCTTGGAATGCATCCCATACATTAATGGAGGCATCGGGAAGGGATTTGTACCATGTTCGTGCCTTCTCCTTGAGGGTCGACACAAACATCCTCATTGCCACATCCTCATGTTCCACCTCAAAATCATCCAACAACTTTGAAAAAGCAGCCAAGTCTCTAAGAGATCAAGCTAGCTTCAGTCGATTTGCACAGGATTTAAGATGATGCCATGGGATTTCTCTGAACATAGGGTAGACACCTCTTGCACCTAAATGGATCCCATGACTTATTGATCTTAAGTGGTATTCCCTCTTTCCTTGACTTACAATGGTTTCATGTGCATACCCCATGTTGGGGGAGCTAGTTTAGTAGACTACATTTTACCAAACTAGGATATGCTTCTTTATATTTTCCACCTCTTCGTTACCTAGAAACCTACGACCAACAACACCTTCCTCTCCTTTTCCCTTCGTGTTGACCCTCCCCTACCCTTCCCCACTAGTACCTTATGTACTACCTTTTTCTTTGAGTGGGACCATGAGGCCTCCACTGCTCACTTCAATAAGTTACTTTCCCCCGTTTTCGATTTCTCATACATTGAGTCAACGCCCTAATATGATTCTATCTCCTCGACGATCCAGGAAGTGACCATTATCTCTTACCTATACACCACTAGTTTTCCCTCCTGCTATCCCAAATCAAGGGCCATGAACAAGTGGTATGACGAAGAGTGCAAAGCCTATCACAAATACCTTTGTTACATTTTCTTCCATAATCCCCACCTCTTATCCAACGATACAAAAATCATATCGATATTTCCTCCATTGTAAAAAGTCTCTTCATTGCATAGAGGAGATATGATTTGCCACTCACCTCTTAGGTACTTAATACTATGCTTATTTTTGGACTCCAAAGGTTGTTAAGGTCTAAGGGAATTGTGTCACGATCCCATTCTCGAATCTCCTCATGTTAAGGATGTAGAGATTGAGGAATATTCAGATGATTAGATTGTAGAGTCTAGTAGTTATTAGCTAAAACCTAACAGTATGCTTATTTTGTTGAATTTTTAATGCTTAGCTCAAGCACATGTCGTTTCTTTTCAATTTAGCATTAACTTGAACCATAAACACTGCAACAACAATACACTAGCTGCAACAAACCTTATCCCGGGAAAACCCTTCTCAACCAAGGGAAAAACCCAACAACCCCTTTGCTATATTACCAAGAGAAGAACTTCTCTCCACTGAAAATATAGGTGCCAACAAAGGTGGCCCTCAAGACAAAACCCTAGCACACAATAGGGTGCTCTATGACCAAGAAGGATGGTGCCTAGAAAAGAGTGCGCACTTCAGTCCTCCAATTTCAGACCATGCGTTGAGTGAATGAGAGAGATGAGTGATCCACAATGGGGATCTAACTCTTATTTATCCATGACCTAGCACATCAAATGGATGTGTTTATTGGCACAATAGGGCTGACATGTACAACTGAAAAATATAATTAATCTTTACACTAATAATTATCTTTACATGGTGGGGCCGACTTGTACCCTTTACAATACAAATTAGGGTTTTACCAAGGTCTTACTCTTTGACAATATAGCAAGGGATCTCACACATCCTCTAGTGCTCTGCCACTAGGGACACGTCCACCTGTGCTTAGCCACAGGGACGTCACTCTCAACAGACCCCATCATATGTGAAAGATAATTAATATTTATGTAATGATTAATTATATCACTGAGTTATTGAGGTCAGCCCTATTGTGCTAATAAACACACCTATTGCTATGTCAAGTATTGTATAAATAGAGGTGAATTGCCATTGAGGATTACATGCACTCTCACTTGTCATTTGGAAATTTCAGAACTAATTGTACGGTTGAAGTGCGCACCTCTCTTGGGTGCTAGTTTCAAGGTTGTAGAGCACCCTCTTGTGTGCATCTAGGGTTTATGGTTTGGGGGATCTTCTCTTGAGAATATAGCAAAGGATTGTTGGGTTTTTCCCTTGTTTGAGAAGGGTTTTCCCAGGATACTTCTTGTGTTCTTGTGATCTTGGTTATTGTAGCACTTGTGTATGGTGTTGTTGCATTTGTTTATGGTTCAAGTACATGCTAAATGAAATAAACCTCATGCTTGAGCCTAACAATCATTAAAATTCAACATGGTATCAGAGCAGAGTTCTTGAAGAACCATTGCCCAAGTTTCAAGCCAGCCGTCACCTCCCTGTTGTAGAAAAGTATGACCCTCTAGGGTTTCCAGTAAAAGGTACAACCCTCTCTTTTTTGCTTGTTTCAACACCCTCCATTGAAACGTTGGGGCTAATTTTGGGATAGGAGTGTATGGCCTCCTTCAGTGCATCTCCAGAGACTCTCAGATTGCAAATCAGAGAAAATTGGCCCTAGGGTTTCTAGGGTTTCTGCAGAAAATTCGGTTTTAGGGTTTCTGCAGCTCATTGAAGGATTTTTCAAGCTTACCAGTGTTCTTCTGACTTTCAAGACTTATTGTTGGCAGTCATAAGTCCAACAAAACCTAGGGTTGCTAGCCCAGCCTAGCCGTTAGGTTTCCTAGCCTACTTGCTAAGGGTTTGTGGAAGAATCTGCAACCCATGACGAACAAAACTTTGGTGGAAGATAGGCTTGATGGATCAAGCAACTTCAGTTCCTGGAAATCATGACTACAGATTACCCTGGAAGAGGATGACCTATTGAGTGTGATTCAAAAGACTCTACCAGAAGCAACTACCAGTGAAGAGAAGGAAGAATTGGAGGAAGATGACGTCAAAGCAAGAAAAATAATCATCTATTCAGTAAGAGATCATCTCCTACCTTGTATTGCCAACCTGAAGACAACTTATGAGATGTATGATGCATTGAAAAATATGTTTGAGAGTACCAACACCCTCAGAGCTCTTACATTGAAGAACCAGCTTCAACATATCAAGATGATGAAAGATGACATCGTTGCTACCTTCTTCATGAAGATTTTAGAGATCAGTGATCGACTGGGTGCCACTGGAGAAACCATATCAGACAAAGAACTTGTCTTGACTATTCTCAATGCTCTTCCAAGACATTGGGAACCATTTCTTCAAAGTATTAGTGGTAGAGCAGAACTACTAGGATTTGATCGTCTATGGACAAACTTCACCCAGGAACAAACCAGACTTATAGTCAGAGGAGTGCAAGACTCCCCTCATGATGACAATCATGCTCTTGCTTTTCATACAAAGAAAGGCAAAAGAATAAAGACAGAAAAGACAAATCAAAGATTCATTGTTTCATATGTGACAAGTATGGACACATTGCGAAAGATTGTCCTACCAGGTAGAAAGGAAGACAATTTGCCTCCATTGCTGATGTTGATCCAGAGCCACATCAGGGAGATGAAGACATAAAATATGAAGCCTTCTTCTTCATATCAACACTCTCAAGTGCGGTTCCTACTGATAGTGATATTTGGCTAATTTACAGTGGTGCTTCCAGACACACGACTGGATATAGAGATCATCCGACAGATCTTGTTGAGAAAGAGTCTAGTCTACATGTTGTACTTGGAGACAATGCCAGATATAATGTGAAAGGGTTTGGAACTTCTACATTCCAACTATATTCTGACATACCCCTTCAGTTGAGTGAGGTACTATATATACCTGGGATATAAGGAACCTTGTCTCTGTTTTTGCCTTAGAGGATAAAGGCTACAAGGTTACCTTCTCTGAAGGAAAAGTTCTTGCATGGCACAAGAACTCACATATGAATTCTGCCCGAGTGATTGGTGTTCGAGAAAACAACTTATACAGATTGATTGTACGACCAATGCAGACCCTGTTAGATGATACTATCAGCTTGAGCGAGCTATGGCATAGGAGACTTGCTCATATACATTATAGAGCACTTCCCGCTCTAGGGAAGATGGTAACAAGCCTTCTAGAGATACATGTTCATCATGATGGTGTTTGCAGAGGTTGTGCTCTTGGCAAGAATGTAAAGGGGTCCTTCTTGAGCACTGACAACAGATCCAAGGGGATCTTGGACTTGATACATTCAGATGTTTGTGGACCCATGACCGTTGCTTCCTTGAACGAATATTTGTACTATGTGCTCTTCATCGATGATCACTCTCGGAAGACATGGATTTATTTCTTGAAGATCGAGGATGGAGTCCTTGCGAGATTTCAAGAATTTAAAGCTTAGGTTGAGAACCTGACCGAGAGGAGGATCAAGGTGCTGAGATCAGATAATGGAGGAGAGTACACCTCTAGGGATTTCAATGATTTCTGTATTGAGGCAAGGATCCAGAGGGAGTACACTGTTCCTTATAACCCTCAACAAAATGGGATTGTAGAGAGGAAGAGCAAAACCATCATTGAGGCAACCAAAGCCATGATACATGATCATAATCTACCTATGATTCTGTGGGCAGAAGCATCCATGACAAATGTGTATGTTCAGAATAGGAGTCCTCATCAGATTTTGAAGAACATGACTCTCGAAGAAGCTTTCACTGAAGTGAAGCCAAAGGTTGGACAGTTTAGGATATTTGGGTGTCCAATATACTTTCATATACCCAAGGAGAAGAGGACCAAGCTAAACCCTTCAACGAGAAAGGGTACATTTGTGGGGTAAGTGAATCTTCGAAGGCATACCGGATCTACATCCCTGGTCAGAGACAGATTGAGGTGAGCAGAGATGTCATCTTTGAGGAAGAGATAGCTTTTCGAAGATCCAAAGAATCTTAGATGGAGATTGACAACGAGACAATACCTTCTTCCCCTTCAACAGTTCAGAGGGAGACAGTCATTGATCCAGTTGATCTCGTAGCTCCAATTGATGTTCCCAGAGACATATCAGTATGCCATAAAAGCCCTGCATGGGCTCGACAGACTCTGCAGGAGGTAGAGGGACATGCAACTCCTCGAGGCACATTTTGAGAGAGCAAGAGACCACAAAGATTTTTGAGCTATGTTTCAGCCATGAGCCACATCATTCATACTGAGCCTTCTTGTCATGGAGAAGCAGCAGGTCAGCCCATCATGAAGAATGATGTGTGGGATATTGTTCCGAGACCAGAAGGGAAGTTTGTAGTGACTTCCAAGTGGATCTATAAGATCAAGCATGTAGTTGATGGAAGTGTCGAGAAGTACAAAGCGAGATTTGTGGCCAGAGGATTCTCTCAGGTAGAGGGAATTGATTATGAGGAGACATTTGCTCCAGTAGCCCGATACACTTCCATCCGTATGATCATTGCGCTAGTAACATCCATGGTTGGAGACTACATCAGATGGATGTAAAGACAATTTTTCTCAATGGTGAGATTGAGGAAGAAGTTTACATCGAGCAACCAGATTGGTTCATGATACATGAGCATAAGTCTCATGTGTGCAGATTGAAGAAAGCCATGTATAGACTAAAGCAGACACGTCGTGCTTGGTACGAGAAGATGGATGGATTCCTGATGAGTTTGGGCTTCAACAAGAGTGTTGTTGATCCAAACCTATATTATCAAATTGTTGGTGACGAGTGCTTGATTTTGGTCCTGTACGTTGATGATTTATTCCTCACCGGTTCAGAAAGTATTATTGATGAATGCAAGTGTGCATTGACTTCCGAATTCAAGATGAAGGATCTGGGTATGATGCACTACTTCTTGGGACTAGAAGTATGGCAGAGGACTAATGAGATTTTCTTGAGTCGAGGAAAATATACATTGGAGATATTGAAGAAATTCAGTATGACAAACTGCAAATCCATGCCTACACCGATGATAATGGATCTGAAGAAAATGAACGAGGCTTCTACTGATTCATGTGAGATTGATCCTCATCTTTACCGACAACTGATTGGATCATTGATGTATCTGGTTAACACCAGACCTGATATATGCTATGTAGTGAACGTATTCAGTCAGT
This sequence comes from Picea sitchensis, assembly GCA_010110895.2. Classification (NCBI taxonomy): domain Eukaryota; kingdom Viridiplantae; phylum Streptophyta; class Pinopsida; order Pinales; family Pinaceae; genus Picea; species Picea sitchensis. The sequence continues at coordinate 143,469 of SNQJ01S0045063.1, forward strand.
TTATGAGTCAGCCAAAACAGACTCACTGGATAACATCGAAGCATGTATTGAGATATCTACGAGGCACAGTTGGATATGGCTTGAGATATGCCTTCGGTGTAGACATGAGATTGTAGGGGTATGTCGATGCAGATTGGGTAGGGAGCGCAGTGGACCGAAAGAGCACATCTGGTTGTTGCTTTACTTTGGGATCTGCCATGGTTTCTTGGTGTAGTAGGAAACAAAGCTCTGTGGCTTTGAGTATCGCAGAAGCAGAGTACATAGCGTTATGTGTGGCAGTCCGCGAAGCAGTGTGGCTTCGCAAATTCCTTGCAGATTTATTTGGTCATGAGATGGATTCCACTATTATTCATTGCGATAACCAGAGTTGTGTGAAGCTCTCGGAAAATCCCGTGTTTCACGATAAATCGAAACACATTGAGATTAAATACCATTATATTAGAGATATGGTGTAGAGGAAAGTGGTACACATGCAATACCTTTCTACACATGAGCAGATTGTAGATGTCTTCACAGAACCGCTTGCTAGGACGAAGTTCGAGTAATTCTATGAGAGACTTGGCCTGGTGGAGAATGCCTCCCTAGCTGAGAGGGAGTGTTGTTGATTGCAACTTCATGAGACATCCTCCAGATCGTTCTCCTCTGGATTGAGTTGAGACCTCCGTGAGTGAGAGCCCAAGTGTTGGGTGTGCCTCAGACTCTGGACTGAGTTGTGATGACATGTGGTCTCTTGGTTTGTACTCCTCTTGACTGAGTTGAGTCAGCTTGAGATGGTCTCTTGCTTTGTACTCCTGTGGACTCAGTTGGGTCGGCTTGAGATGGTACTCCAGATGGTTCTCCTGCAGACTCAGTTGAAAGATCTGTTGAGTATGACGTCCCTGTGGTTGAGCACAGGTGGACGTGTCCCTAGTGGCTGAGCACTAGTAGACGTGTGAGATCCTTGCTATATTGTCTGAGAGTAAGATTTACTTGTAACCCTAATTTGTGATGCAAAGGGTACAAGTCGACCCCACCATATGTGAAAGATAATTAATATTTATGTAATGATTAATTGTATTATCAAGTTATTGAGGTTGGCCCTATTGTGCTAATAGACACACCTATTGTTGTGTCAAGTATTGTATAAATATAGGTGAATCCCCATTGAGGATTACATGCACTCTCACTTGTTATTTGGAAATTTCAGACCTACTTGTATGGTTGAAGTGTGCACCTCTCTTGGGTGCTAGTTTCAAGGTTGTAGAGCACCCTCTTGTGTGCATCTAGGGTTTATGGTTTGGGGGATCTTCTCTTGAGAATATAGCGAAGGATTGCTGGGCTTTTCCCTTGTTTGAGAAGGGTTTTCCCAGGATACTTCTTGTGTTCTTGTGCATGGTTATTCTTCTTGTGATCTTGGTTATTGCAACACTTGTGTATGGTGTTGCTGCATTTGTTTATGGTTCAACTACATGCTAAATGAAATAAACCTCATGCTTGAGCATAGAAATCATTAAAATTCAACACTAAGCCAACACCTCACTCTATAAAGTGATGTGTCGACTTAGCCTTATAATACCATGGCCCAGACACCCCAAGTGCCGCACAACAACCAATACACATGCATCCAGAAACAACGATCTAGTCAGGCCAACCTCCCTTGAGAATTGAACTTGTGGAAATGGGCAACCTTTCTAAGTCATTATGGTGACAATAGGCAACCTTTCTAAGTTCCCTTATGGTTTCACTTTGTTCAAGGGCTCGAATATCTTTGGGTGCATGTTTGGAAGGTAACATAGGTCACTTGTATCGTGCCTCGACCCTAAGATGGTGTTCTATCTTGAGCACTTCATGCAATTAAGAAATGGCCTTATTGTTCGACTTGTCTATATGTGTAGACGTTAGATGCATCCCCTTCGGGTCCTTTTTTGGTCTATTCAAAGTGGGTTATCATTGTCTTTGGGCTAGAGTCGATCACCATCATCCTCGTCTAGAGACATCTGTAGAGTCTGCGACTTGCATGTGACAAGGTCGACGGATTGCTTTATTTTTAGATGTCTTATTTATTATGAGATTAGAGGGAGGTTTTACTCTCTCTATTGAGATTTGAATGGGCCCCTCTCTACATTCTTTCAGTTTCCAGATCATAGATGTTTTGCTCTTTTTATGAGGGAGGTTTTCGATTTTAGGTCTCAGGCCCTGCATGGTCCTCCTTGTTTATATTCTTCCAAGAGGATCACTTTGCTCTTCCTTGTTTGGTTCACTCTTAACAACAAACGACATGCTGAGGTTCATAGTTCTTCAACTATCAGATTGGTGAGGCTCCAAATATATTATCAATAACCCCCATGACGAGTTTCCCTTCTTCTTCTTTCGACATAGGGGACCTATTTGAAATCCTAAAATATTAAATATATGAAAACATACAGGATAGATTTAACTAATAAATGCTAAACATGAAAACAATGACATTTATGATTTAAATAAATCACAAACAGGAATGGTGAAACCATTATATAATTATTAAGTGTAACAATCACAATTCACAATTCATGTTTGTAGTTTTGGTATTTTTGATTGAATTTATAATATTCAAAGAATATTGATAATGATTTGTTCATCCCGAATCCTCATGGTTCAACTATTAAGTCTCATGGTTGGTTCCATCAACGTTCTCCCAATTAAGTTCAATCATATGTAGGTGACAAGTTATTATGGGTTGACCTTATGTTCTTTTATAAGGTATCAATAGGGTGCAAGTAGATGAATTAGGATTTTTTGAATAAAATCTTAATAACCTTTCTGAAAGGCCTATGGGTGTTTTTTTCAAGGAGTGCCTAGGAGCCCCCTTTTTTGTGGGTGGAGCACTCATGTGTCATGGTGTCCACCCTAAAAGGAACATCCCCCTTTTTTCAGGTAATTGTTTTCCCTTGCATTTTCTCATCTTGGGAGTGAGTGGGGTGCACCTCCTACCTTGTGGAGCGCATCCTTGCGTAACACTGAGAGAATCAACTAGTCAAAACTATTTTAGGATTGCTAGCTATAAGACATTCTGAGAAGGGCTTCAAGTATTATGTGCTCAAGGGACAAGTTGAGACGAGAGTGCCAGGCCGTATTAGTTGGCTATTCCCTGTTAAAATTTTAATTTAAAAGTACCTAGGCAAGTGTTTCTCATCACCTAGGCGCCTAAGGGGTGAGAAAGTGCCTAATTTGGGCCCTGGTCATTTAATTTGTGAGATGCAAATTAAAAGGTGACTTTATGACTTTAGTGAGGGTGAGTGAAGAGACACTCAATCTCAACCACTCATCTAATCCAATCTCAACCGTTGGATTAAGAAACTCCTCACCTACCTCATGAGGTCGATTAGGGTTGGAGGGCGCACCTATTGTTGGGTTGTTGACTCATTGTTGAGAAAGAAAGAGAGAGCATTTTCGAGCTTGAGAAGAGACCATTTTTACAGAGCTAGGGCACACATCCCAAGGCTGCTATCCAGCACAGAAATCGAGGCAGCAAGTACAGCATTGAATGCAGGTCGTACTGTATGGATTGAACAGGCTGTACAACAAGTAGAGCAGGCACAGAAATCGAGGGAAGGTACAGTCCGAGCAGAGAGGCCGTACTGTACGGATTTTCGAATTCCATACAGCAAGAAAAGGCATAGAAACCAAGGCAGAAAAGTACATTCCGTATGGTCAGTACGACTGTTATTCATGCACAAAAATTGAGGTGAAGGTTTTGTGTTATTTTCTGGAAGTTTCGGCATGTTTCCCAAGGCAACCGTACAACATTTATTGCACTATTTTGGGTTGAGACTGTTGGCATGAATTTCTAGGTGACCGTACAGCATTTTGGAGGCACATAAATCAAGGAGCAGACCTGCAATTAATTGCAGAAAATTCTGGAGAGTTTTGTGGAGTTTTGCTCATTTTCCTGTGTGAAGACTTGGCATGGTTATCGAGATAAGTTTGTCATTTAAATTTCTGAAGATGAACATGCTGTAACAGAATTTCTCTGAAGCTCACAAATAATAAAAAGCCCTCTCTCACTGGTTTTCCCCTTGTGGGTTTTTCCAGGGTCGCTGTTAGACCGAAAATCTCCGTGTCATTATTTTTCTGAGTTTTATGTACTGCTGATATTTTATTTCTGTGTTATAAACGATGTTCAGAATCCTCATGTTTCAGTTCTGAAAATTATTGTCTGCTGAGTTTTATTTGCTGTTATAAAACTGGGTTTGGGCATTAAACATTGGCTGAAAAATCAGCGAGACTGAAACTGGGTTGGGGTCTGAAATTTTACATTCCCAAGGGATGTGACAGATATAAGTAGTTTGATGACTGGAGTCCAATCTCTCTCCTAGTTACTGTAGTTCTCATGCTTTCTCAATTCATTACTTTTGCGAAGGCTTTGCCTCACAAAGATGTAACTCTTTGGGTTGATATGAGTCACAATTGATAGGCTGCATGGATGTTTAATAAAGTCTATTCTGTCACAATGATTGATGGAGATGAAGATGGCTTTGTTTTCTCCTATACATCTACCTCTATTTCTAGTGCAGAGTAGGACTCTCTAGGATTTATCTTCTTGTTTTTCCCTTCGCTTCTCACTTTTCTTTCATTTTCACCTGTATCTCTTTATCAAACAAAGCCTTGGCACTCCCACATTTTATGTGAGTTGTTGTGTTTTCCTATCCCATAGACCTACTCTTTTGTTCACTTGTGGATGTTAATAAAATTATCTTATCTTTTATTTTTTCCTTATAATTAAGCATGGGAAACCCTTGGAGATTTCACCACTGTCAACGTGTGGCAACCAGGGTACACTGCTTGTGCCAAAGTTCCAAGTGTTAATTTTCTTTAAGCCCAGTAATCTAATTTCTGAATCCAATAAATTTTTTATGCCCAGAACAAGAACAACAATAAATTCTAAATTCTGATTAATGAAACAGAAATAAAACTGAGCAAATTAACCTTGCAATGCACAACGGAAAATGTAGAAACCATTCACACAATTTTCAGGCACCAAAAATACATTGGAAATCCCAACTCCGGGGAAAACCAACAAACAAGGGTTTTATTACCAGCTTCAACAAATTCATAAAATGATTACAATTTAGATCTGTGCCAAACTTGGCACTTTCTTCATCAGAAAACACAATTCAGATCTGAGCATCTCCCTCATGGCCTGTACGGCCCTAGCTGCTTGTACGACTGCTGATATGGCCTTGTACGACAGCTGGTATGGCTGAGTGGCCTCTGTTCTGGCTGGTGAGGATACGGCTGGGATAGTCTGCCTTCATCTCCTCCTGCAGGTTCAAATTTGGCCCTCCTAGCACCTGCTTACACCTTTGACTCGACCTTTGCTACCCACGGTCGGCTCGGCCCTTCTTTTGGCATTTGAATCTAAGTCACCTGACACGATGACATGGGACACGGAGGACACGTTTATATATATGTTAATATATATGTTAATATATATATATATATATATATATATATATATGAAAAAAATTTGAAAATTACACATACAAAAATGAAATTTAGACAAAGATTCATATTTTGTTAGAAACTAGAAGATTTACACGATACATGTATGATGTGACATAAATGATAAATGATAAATGATTAAATCATGATTCTTTATAAATTATAATTTATACTGTATACATTCTGATTCAACATTGTAACATCAATGATGATAAAATGACAAACATTAAAGATTGAAGTTTGAACACACAAGAAATTAGAACCATTAGCTGTGCCTGCAACATTCTCATTAAGTCATCAAAATCAAAATGTATTACAATGATCATGATTCATACTAGATAGTAGAATCCAGATAGTAATACCGAGTCATAGTCACTAACACTATAGGTGAGATTCAAGAATGCCAATGGCAAATACAAAATAGACATATGTCATAGGATAGATACTAGAACCGACACCTTAGATGGAAGAACTGTCAAGACTTAGTAGTACTTGTCCTCCATGAAATAATCATCAATATCAGTGTCGTCACCACTGCTCTCCTCTCCATCCTCCTCTTCCTCCTCCTCTATATCCAATGCAATCTGTGCATCTGCTGCTGTGGAGGATGACCCCTCAAGAGGATCACCATCATCAAAAGTGACTGGCTCTAGCACTGGATCATTGAGATCCAAGTTGGCTGATGCCAACTCAACACTGTTGTCTAAACCCATATCATCAGGAAACACATCCCACATCTTTGTCTTTCCCTTCACCCACTCTTCTCTCTGCCTGTAAATAAGACAGAGATTGCTGTGCACATACACCATTGTCTCTGCCCTGGACTGCTCAAGCCTGCTTTTCTTCAAACTGTACAAAGTCCCATATGTGCTCCAATTCCTCTCGCAACAAGAGGATGAAGTAACCTGAGAGAGGAGACTCATGGCTAAGTGCTGAAGAAGAGGGCATGTTGCCCCATGAGTTACCCACCAAGCACAGGGCTTCTTAGCCCCCCTGTCTCTGAGCACATCATAGCCTCCAAATCTCCCAGTGCTAGTGGAAAACTCTATGAAGCCCTCCTCCACCTAATAAGGTATTCTCTATCCCGAAATATCCGTCTAAATGCATCCTTCCTCCAATGTGAAATCTCACCATCCATGTGAGGAGGGAATCTGCGTGAAGGTCCACAATTGAGCCATTCATTAGTATAGTACTTGGGATTCAATGAGTGAGCCAAGCAATGCAAAGGTGTGCAATTCTTATTCCACCTGCTGATAAGAATATCCTGTATGGTGGCGAATAAGGTCTCTCCCGCTGTCCCATACTCAGGGCACTCATGCTCTAAAACAACGGTCTTCACAGACTCAATCATGGAATTCCATCCCTCATAAACCTCTCCTAGGATAGGCTTGTCCGTGTCTGCAAACAACAACAAAGAGATGATAGGGTCCATGATCTTAAGGGTAAGATCTACCCTCTCCCACCAACCATCATCTAACACTGTATCCTTGACTCGTTTTGAAGAAGCTTGATCTGTCTTTCTCCAAAAAGACCAATACTCTGAAATAACCATGGACCCAAGAGCTCTCTTGACCTCCCTCAACCACTTAAGCATGATGAATGAGGAGGCAAACCTAGTATCTGCAATCTTCAACAATGATAGATGTGTGTATGCTTTGTAGATTGTGAGGGCATTGGTATGGTTTTGTACAAAATTGCGGATATGGCGTGCATCCTCAATAAGACTTCCCATCCATGTCACTTCCACAACAATAGATTTAAGTGCTAAATTCAAAGAATGAACAATGCAAGGTGTCTAAAATATTTGTGGATATTTAGCTTCCACAATCATGCCAGCAACCTTGCAAATAGGTGCATTGTCTGTAATAATTTGCACACAAGAATCAATACCTACATCTTCAATAACCTTAATGAACAACTCACCCATATATTGTGCATCCTTGTATTTTCCAAGAGCATCCACCGCTTTCAAGAAGATTGCTCCATTCAGGGAAGACACCATGAAGTTGATGAGTGGATGGTGTGCTGCATCTGTCCAACCATCAGAAACAATACTAACACCTATTGAGGGCCATGCTGATTTGATAGGCTCTAGGATTTTATCCACCTCCTTCTTTGCCTTCACGAACAATGTGGTTCTAAGCTTCTCTGAATTAGGAGGAACATATCCAATTGGAGCATGATCAATTAGAGCTCTACACATCTCAAGAAACAAAGGAGAACGTGCAACATTGAAGGAAATGAAGTTGAGATAGAAAAAGAAACCAATGGTAAGATCAACCTCTTCTCGCTTCTCTCGCTGAAATATCTTGTCCATTGGACCAGCTGCCCCCCTCTTTCTTGCTTGTTGAGTAACTTGAGTTGCACTTCCACTCCAAAATTTAAAATTGCTAGATGGCTTCTTCAAGAATGGAAGAGGATCATCATTTTGGATTTTCTTGAATGCTGCTGAGACCTTTCCCAAGCCAACAGCATTCTCTTTTGCCATTTCTCTTTTTTTGGATGCACTCACTGATTTACATGCTCCAAGTCCACAAGGAAGCCCCAACAAATGGCCTTTAACTCGGAAATAAGTGCTTGTAAAATCATTATGGAAAAAACCACATGTCCACAAAACATTCTCACCCTCCTTTGCCTTGGCCCCATCTCCTTGTTTCTTTGTAATATACTTCCACAATGGATATTTGCTGTCTTGACCTTGCTGTTTTGCTGCCCTGCTGATTTTTCCATCATTTGAAGCTTCACTTCCATCTCCACTTGCAGAAGATGGGACACTAAAAGAGGGTACTAAAGTTGTTGGAGGAGGAGCAACACCAACATTGGGATTCTTCCCTTTCCTTTGCCCTTTTGCTGCTGTCTTTGATGATTGAGCCATCATTTTTGTTGAAGGATGAAGAAATATCACTGCTGTAGCAGAAAACTTGCAGTTTGGTCCTCAAATCCACTTGGAATGCACTCAAATCTGCACAAAACCCTCTTCCTTGCTCACCAAAATCGCCCACACCTTGACCTGTTGAGAAAACAATGACAAAAAGAGTGATAAATGTGCTTTTTAGAGGGTGCGGGCCTCCAATTTCTGTGACACGTGTAATGAAATCGGGACAGCATCCTAATTCGTGTCCGACATGAATTTAGGTCATGTCACGTGTGAAGGACACTACCTAAATTTGTGTCGGACACGAATTAGGTCAAATCCGTGTCCCCACGTGGGATTCGAGACACGGGGGGGGGGGTTCAATGAATCATGTTTCATAGATCTGAATCCTTCCTTGCACAGTTTCGATCTGCAGCTGAAACCCATGGTGTCACTCTCACAAGTTCGATGTCTCCTCAAGCCATGCCCTCTGCTTTTAAATCTCTGGCCAGATGATTCAACGGTGAAGATTAGATCTCCAACATGTCAAATCAATGGCTACAATCTAATCTGAAACTCACTTTGATTTTTGGATAAGATCAAAAGAAGCTTCTCACATAAGGTTAACTAATACTGATAAATAATTGCCATTCCCTAAGTTTCAACTTAGGAAATATTTAAATGATCACTAATCAGATTAATTAATTACATTTTCCTAAGTTAGACTTAGGAAAAATTTAAATGACTTGGAGAGACATTAATCCATGTGTCTTTTGCTTGCATGACACCGTGCCTAAGCAAAAACACCTGTCCGAGCTACAATATTTCAACACCAAGCACCTCGACTTAGTGGGATCAAGAGAGTTGAACCCATGATGTCCACAACTTTGGGGGAGAGATCTCATGTCTAGCTCACGACTTATTGAGCTAACCCTTGGGGCTAAAATTAACTTATCTTTATCTCATCCTAGTTTTTATTTTTGATAAAATTTGGAGACTATAAATTAAAATAAGTCTCCAGCAGAAGGGATCTTCTTTTCTAGGAGGTCGTGTAGAAGTGTTTCAGCCAGTTGTCAGGATTATAACTGACTGAGCTAATTAGGCTTCTATCCAGGTTTTTATTGTTTTCTTGTTATTTTTGTTGAAATTAGTTAGAAGAATTAGATTTTCATCGGCTTAGCATCGAAAACAGCAGTAGTACATCCCACATATATCACAGACTTGACATGTGCTAAGTGGCAGAGAGCAAGCTCTATGCGACATCTAATGAGAGAGGCCTAATTGTTTGCATTATGTACGATCCAAGGTAGGCCTCATTGTTTGCAGTTTGTATTGAATGTTGATGACTCTTAAGATTCAATAATTATGTGCTCTTAAAAACTGTAAAGATAATTACAAATGGTAGCATGCTCCAAACAATAGTTGAAGCTTAAGTTGAAAATTCTTTCATGGGAACTTTCCTAGTTGACATTGTTGCTCATGTTCATTTAGTGCCTATTTCAGCGTCACATCAACATTACTATCTATCTGCCATATTTGTTATCTTTTCCTGTGATATGGGACTATTTTGATCTCTCTGTTAAATTTATTTCATATTTAGTTTTTTGTGGTATCTAATCATAGGACTTTCTATGTGCTTTTTTCTTCAGGAGGTTTGTGCTATGAAGTTTAATGTACTGGTCACTACATATGAGTTTATTATGCGAGATCGGGCAAAGCTTTCGAAAGTAGACTGGAAATATATCATAATCGATGAGGCACAGCGCATGAAAGACAGAGATTCACGTCTTTCGCGTGATTTAGATAAGTTTCGGTGTCAAAGACGGCTACTTCTTACAGGAACACCATTGCAGGTTTGTATTATTTGTGCACTTCTTACCTTCCCACTCGGATTTCTCTTATGTTAAGAGAATAATTTTTGGAAGGCGATGATTGCAGTTTGCAATGTCACAAGGATCACGGCCATGGCCCAGGCCTTTATTGTTGTTTTTGGATTTAAAGACCACACCATATTTGATCAGTATTTATTGTGACGATTGTCTACCAACCACTTGAGTAAACTCACCCATGAATGTTTAAAAACAAAAAGTCAAGAAATTATGGTGGCTGAGATATTCTGTTTTCCAAGGTGTTCAGATCAGAGATTGGCAATTCTGTTTTTCCATTTTATCCGTTTGTCGTTAGTGACTTCCCCTATCCAGATCATTTTCCTTCAGCATTGTTTTTCCTTGATCTTTTGAGCCTCCAAAATGTTCCTCATACTTGGACTGAGTTATCCAGTGTGACCGTAACTTGCTCAACTAGGTAGGCTATTCTTCTGTATTGAAAATTGCGAGTCTGTTACACAATGCTACCTTCGTGGTGTACAATTATAGTTAGCCCTCTTCAGGTTGAAACCTATAGGACTGAATGCTTTGATACCTGATATTATACTGTATATGATATTATACTTCGTGTATAGAATAGGGATCTTGCATCTACCATACTTTAAACCCAGCAGGACAGGATAGGCAGAAGATCACGTGGGCTGAATTGTATGTTGTTTGGCTTTGAGAATATTTCCTTCAATATTATTGCAAGTCTTCTTTGTGCACTATAGCATGTAGCATTGAGAGATTATTTGCATGTGTCAAATAAAGTTTTGTAAATTAAGTACTTTTACAAACAATCATATATTAGAGCTTTAGTTGATCTTCCCTGTTCTTGTGTGTTTAAAAACAAAGTAATAAAAAAATAAAAATGTTGAGGAGCAAATTCCAATATACAACTAAGATAGAGGGTGCTCAAAGCTTCACGAAGTTTGTAGAAGAAATGAGGTAGTTGTTGAGGCTACAATCCCTAGGCAAAGGGATCATTGAACCTGAGCTAGAGATTTCGTCCTGAAAATCCAATATATAGGGAGGAACATGAGGATTTGAATGTTTGGGGAACAACACAGAATAACCTTCTGGGCTTGCTAATAACATGTTCACACAGGTTTCTTTATTCGTGCCATGGAGTATCATGAAGGTTCACCGATCAAAGCCAATGGACCACATTGAGGAGTTGTACGCTTCAACCACTTTCTAGAATAAATGAAATATTATTGTTTTATTGTAAGGGGTTGAGCGAGAGACTCTATTTACCCTCACTTCTTTTGCATGGTTGGATTTGGGAGACTTCTCTTCCTTGGAGCTTAATGACAAATCTCTTGGATGTGCTTGGAGAACTAACAATTTCTTATGGGTGAGGATGTTTGTATATCTTTTTATTGCTTTTTCCTTTGTTGCTGAAATAGCTAGACATATATTTCAGGAGTTAGAAGTTGGTGTACTACTCCCATCTTCCATGTCATGTTATAATTAGAACTTTGCTTATGAATACAATTCCTTTTCTATTCATGGATTGAAGTTTCTCATACATGGTTCTTGAAAGCAGTATCCTCAAGTATTGGGTGTTGTCTACATATGTAATACTCTTGACCATATTTCTGCAATACAGGGCAGCAAGGAGAGAGTAGTATTAACTTGTATTTTTCAGCCATACTATCTCTTTCCCATCTTTAGAACAGTGCCCGATTGGAGCCCTGTTATGACCCCATTCACCCTATGGACTAGGCACCAATCTCTATTCCACCATCCACTTTTATATCTGCAATTTTACAACTTGTTTTGCTGGAATTTACTCTCTAATTGACCTTTGCACTACATTGCTTTGGAATTCCAGCAATCCTAGAACTATTTACGGAAGCCTCCCTTGAGCTAGAGGAGCGTCGACCTAAAGAGTAGAGGAGATTTGGTGAAGTGATAGTGGCCAACCTCCCAGTTGCACAAGTCTGGACCCCACCAACATGCAAAATTCAATTTTTGTTTAGAAGTGTTTGACTAAAAACACTGGCAATTAATGGTTATGTTGACATTTCCTTTATCTTTCCTTTTATCCTTTTACTTAAATTTTTAACATTACCATCAATTGTTTCAGGATGTTTGAGAGTGGTTCCGAGTTTCAACCTTATTGGATTTCATATGGAGAAAGTAGGATTTCATATCCCATTCAAAATTCAGCAGACTTAACAGTTTTCAGGATTTCAGGATTGCTAGGATTGCAACATTTTCATTGGATTCTATCATGTAAAAGGGTATGGGATTGGTATTTAATCAAAAGCACCAAACCCTTTATGTACCTCGATGTTGCTGGTATTGATTGTTGAACTCCTCTGTCATGGCCTTAGCAAACATGTACCCATTTCTAGCAGTGGTGATGAGTTTGATGATTGATCATTTTGATCAATGATATGTACTATGTATTTTGTAGTAGGCCAGTAGCTTGTAGCATGTTTTCTGGACTCTAGAGGCCCTTTAGAGTCTCATTGATTATGTATTTTGTTGTTGATTTGTATTGCACTTGGTGCCATTTTGGTATAATTACCTTTACATGGTATATAGATGAGCAAACTTTGCATATTTTGTCTCTAATGGTTTGGAGTCTTTAAAATAATAGTTTTAGGGTAAATTTGCAAAACAGTGGTCTCTTTTAAATTTCAATGATTATAACAACTAGATCTGTAGTTTAATCAGAGATAGAACACATAGAAAGTAGATCTATGAAAGACAGCAGCAACTTAAGAGAAAAACTCAGATCACATATGAATATAAACTCAGATCTAAAGATAGTACTTTTATCTAATGTAGCAATGAACAGATCTGAATATAACAATAGATCTATATGTCTAAACACAGATTTCAGATCTAACAATTCTGCCTAATCATTTCACAATATATATATCTTTAGATCTACACAATGCATACTAGTTTAAACAGTTCTGAAGCAGAATCAAATCCAGATGAGTAAGGCACATACCTGGTACAACAACTTTACCTCTGAAGATAGGACAGTAACCACAATAGGTACAGATCCAGTTTAGTATGCTCAGACAAAGGTTCAGTTCATAGATCAATAGAGGATCTCAATGCCAAAGAATGAAGGAACTTTCTTGCCACCCAACAATGAGGCCACAGGGAGAAAACACAAATCAAAAGGGCCCAAACCCTCTCACAGAAAAACCCTTACCCAAAAGACCTTTAGATCTGAAAAACTGGACTGTGTGTAAACCCTTGTTTCAGCAGTGAAGAAAATGAGTCTACAGCAAATGGCACCCACAAGAAATAACCCTAGCAAAAGGGGCCGCACAGCAGACATAGAAGAGGGGTACCAAAACCCTTAAGATCTGTGCACATAACAGGGCTGTAACCTCTAGGGTCTGCACTCAATGGAATGCTAAGGGTGCCGTACTCTTCTTACACTCTGAAACACAAAAACTGAACCAGCAACAACAATGAAGGCTGCAGCAAATACACAGTGGGCCACACCTAGCACACACCTTAACCAGCAATCAAAGGAAGAGGCCGGATCTGAAAGGAGGCTGCTCATACATCCATAAGAGGAGGCTGGATCTGCAACAGTCATAAAGAGGAGAGCGCTGCTACACTAGAGGAGGCCGCAGCAAGACTAGAGGAGGCCGCAACTAGAGGCTCAACCACAGCAGAAAGGAGGCGGCAGTATACACTGCAGAACAATGAGGCCGCGGCTATCCCTACAGCAAATACCAAGAGGCCGCAGCTACAACAGGACAATGAGGCTGCTCCCACACAAGAATACAAAGAGGCCGCAGGCTGGAGAGCAAGAGATCAGCGCTAGCATATGAGAAAGGTGAGTGAAAATGTGG
>SNQJ01S0045064.1:4298-49490 GCA_010110895.2 Picea sitchensis
AGTTGTAATTAGTCTACTGGAATGTTCATATCTATCTACCGAAGTAGAGTTACTGGTAATGGAAGATGAAGTCCATTTGTAGTTTTACTTTGTCTGTCGTCGTGAAATTCGAAATAAACATCCAAACTTTGGAAAATTGTTCCTCCTGTGAGTGAAATGCTAGATGGATGCACCTGTAATTTATACTCCTATAAGTAAGTAAGGAAAGGAGGAGCTTAACGTCAATAGTGCAGGTCCTCTCAATAGTTAAACCCCCAGAAAACCAAACTCAGATCCCTCGGAACATCAAATTATAATTACCAAACTCTAATGGAATGATATTCTTAACTATGTATTTTCATAGATGCACAGATCTAGTACTGTTGACGTTTAATGCATTGATTTAAAAGAGGCTCTGAGTGGATATTATAGAATTTACCCTATACAAAAAAAATTATCCTTTGTGTCCCTCTGTGCATGTAAATTTCCTAAGTCCTTAGGCATTTGGAATTCTGTGAAGTAAAGGTATATTGTATCCTTATACACCCTCACTCTCCCAAAAACAAAAGTAAGTTTTCTCCCAAAAAAACAAAGTTTGAGAATACCCGCAAAGGTTAAAGACCAAGGAGTGATGAAACTAGTGTGAAGAGTTACAGTAGGAGCTCTCTCTCCCTTTGCGTTTGTTTTTATTTCCTTAACTTTTTGACAGGAACACTTAGTCCAACTTCCCTTTCACCTTTCGGAGGTTCATCTATATTGATGAATGGATTCTGAACTCACGAAGTTCCGAATCCTGAAACCTCGAAGCTTCCACTTTTCGCTTTTTGGTTTTTTCTTTTTCTTCTGTGTTTATGCACCATGTGTTCGTAAATCCTGAAATCCCGAAGTAGCGGGTCCCACTTTACCTTTCCAGAACCTCGGGAAATGTCTTGCGTGGTTGTTGACATTTGAAACCCCGAAACCCCGAGTTTCGAAATCCCGAAGTAGCGGGTCCCACTTTACCTTTTCGGAACCTCGGGAAATGTCTTGCGTGGTTGTTGACATTTGAAACCCCAAAACCCCAAGTTCCGAAATCCCAAAATTTCGGGTCCCACCTTACCTTTTCGGAGCTTCGGGATATGTTTACACTGTTGTTTGACATTTGAAACCCCGAGTTCTGAAATCCTGAAATTACGAGTGCCACCTTTCCTTTTTTTCACTTTTCACGATTGCGGAAGTTTTGGTGTGTAAAGGCTTGGCATTTGAAGTCACGAAATCCCGAAGGGGTCCCACCTTTCCTCTTTTTCACTTTTCGCGATTTCAGGAATTCTGGGGTGTAGAGGTTAGGCTTTGAATTCACAAAACTCCGAACCCCGAAACCCCGAGAGGCGGGTCCCACTCGTCCCTTTTCTCTTTTCGCAAGTTGTTGTGAGTTGATGTTCGAGTATTGAAACTCACGAAGTCTAAAACCCAAAAACCTCGAAATGCAGGTCCCACCTATTCCTTTCGCATTTTGGAGGTTCCTCATCCAACGGTTGCTACCCTCCTAAGCTTGGGAAGGATCATCCTTAACATCAGCGTAGAAATTTATGATCCGACGATTCACGGGATTTCGGTACTTTCCCGATGAATTTTCCACCGTCCGTTCCTCTAAAGTCATCTGATCATTACCCTCCTGAGTTTTGATAGATCATCCTTAACTTCCACACAGATCTATGGGATCTAACGATCCACTAAATTTCGGTCCTTTTCCCGACAATTTTATCACCGTTCATTCTCCTACAGATATCTGGCAAGGAAGATTTGGCATTTTTCCAGGCACTAGATCTCGACCCCTACGAGACGATGTTGCTCCCAGCCTCTCTCTAAACACTTCAGGGTGATATCCTTTTCTCTCTCTCTGAACAACAGAGGCTCCTTCGAGCTAAGTTCGTATCGCCCTCTTACTTTGAGTATGTTGGAAGGGTGCAGGGAATAAGGGAAGGAACAAAATCATGGAGGGACTTTTTCTTTTTACCCACAGAAGCTTCTGTTCGAAGTAGATTAGATGGGTTTAATAATACCCTTATGGTCAGAATTGAATCATTCCTGTTTTTTTTGTTGTTTACATTATAAGCTTAAAAAGAACTTGATTTATGCCATGGGAATATTTTTTTTTTTTTTGGTGATTTTTTTAGGTTCATTACAATACACCTGGTCATTATCCAACTATAATGGTTTGACTGTCATGGTTCGTGGCACGTGCTGCGAGTATCATCTTCCCTGACACGCTTGTCCTCGTCCCGAGAGAAGGCAATGTTTCCTGCATTGTCCCTCTATGGTGGCGGAGCTAGAATAGTGCTCCTTGGTGCAGCGATGTCCACGTCCTATGCTTGCATGGGTCTAAGAATGAATGCCAACAGAGTTTCCAATTTCTGAGGTGCTCCATGTGAAAGTGAACATTGTCAATGTGTTGATGGATAGAGAATACCAGGTCCTGGAGAATCGAGACCAAGTCTCGGTACCTAGGGCATGAGGCAAAGGAGCAAGAAGCACACGAGCATGAGGCACACAATGCACCCTCCGAGTAGAAGTGAAGCTTTGGAAGAGGCGACTCCTCCTTGACCATGAATTCGTCCAACTGAACATGGAGGTATTCCAACAATGGCCTAGGAAAAGAAGGATATGATGAGTCGCGGGGTGAAGGTGGTGGTGTAGGAGAAGAAAGGGTAGAAAAAGGCACGAGAGAGGAGTGGGTGGAGGGTGGCGAGGTAGGTGGAGATGGTTGAGCCTTTTCATATTGTGAAGGTGAAGCAATGTACGAAATTGGACCGAGTGCAAAGCCCAACGAATTCCCTTAGAGGTAGAACCATTCCACCCTGCATGCCCAGGGCGAAGACAACGACAGAAGGCTTAGATGTTCCAAGGGGGGGTGAGCATACGCCGAGGGTGAGGAATCAAGTGGTGGTGCAAGAACATGAAAATGATGAGAGAGGCCTCCTTTTGGGCTTTCCTCTTTGTCGAGGCATATCTTGCGAGAACAGAGAAATAAACAGGGATAGCGCCTAAGGAGAGAACAAAAAATTGGCCAATTGAACCAGGGAAAGCACCTCGGAGCAGGAGCTTCCAATGGGGAGGAATAAGAATGGAATATGTTGAGGATATCCATCGACATAAAATGGCGCCCTCTGGACTAAATGACCACATGTGCAAAGGTATTGGTAAGCCGACCTTCTCCATTACTGAAATGAATGACCAGCGGGGGACGCACTGCAATAGTGAAGGGTGGCTGAAGTCATAAGAAGGAATGGATGTTGGGGGACGTTGAGAGTAAATGAAGGAGGGGGCTGACATGTGTCGAGCACATGTCCCTTAGAGAGGTGGAAGATTCCAGCTCCTCCGATGTCCAAGTGTTTCCCACTAACACCCCATCTGGGGTGTGTAGGATGATCTTTAATACAAATAAGAAGTAATAGATACTAGACTTATTACAAAGTAGTTAAACGAAACGTCCTACTCAAAAAACTAAAATGAGTTTAAAAAATAATAAGAAAGTGGCCAACAAGTATTAATTATTATTCAAGACACATTGAAAAACAATCATAAAGAAATAAAATGATAGCAAGTCTGCAAATATCTTTTATTAACTACAGAAGATCGTGAAAAGATTACATCCTGAAAAGATTACATTTAAGGAAAATGAAGAGTTTTCAATTAACAAACAAGAGGAGATTACATAAACATAGAAAGAAAGGACATATGTTGAAATGCTGGAGGTGAATCCAATGGCTAATTTTCTGCTTGATTGATTTGGCCTCTCAGACTCTAAGCACGCAACCATCTGTTCTTCCCAAATTTCCTAGCCAGCCCACCCCCTTCTTTGTGTTGTGCATTGTCTTTTATCCTCTTCCTAATGATCGGTTAGATTTCATGTATGTGTAACTACTTTCCGGAAATGGTAAAGGTAGTTGACAGGGATCTCACTCATATTTTATTTTTCTTCTAATAAACATTAAACATTTAGATTTAATTCTCAACTCCTTTAAGAGTGCCACTTGTCATAGAATGGATCACTTTTAACTTAGTCGTGATTATTAAACATATTTTTTTGTTTTCTCGTCTAATATTCTATTTTAATGTAATGAGGTTCTTTGCGTCAAAGATAAAAACTTTAAATTGACCTAGAACTCATTACATATCCTCAATAATAATTCTTCCTTTAATTTCAAAGATTCCAAAAACTGTTTTGGTTTCACTTGATTGGAGATGGATGCCTAGAATTTTTAGCAACATCAAATTGCTCACATGGGATACTAATCATGATAGAGAATATCTGGCCCTTAATCCCAAAGACATCTCATTGAAATACTCTATTAATATTTGCCTCATTCACTAATAATGATAAATAATAATATAGTGAGAAATATGTGTAAAAGAGTAATCACGTTGTGAAATTTCAATGATCTTCCTCCATACCATGATTATAGCAAACCCAAGTGAGTGCTATCAAAACATCTCCTTATCATCACATTGCATTATTTCATGAGAATCAACTTTTTCAGTTGATGAGGAAAACACTACAGAAACAAACACCGAATATATATATATATATATATATATATATATATATATATATATATATATATATTGAATAAATACATACAAGAACAAACACCAAATATATTAGAAAATTATAAGACAAGGTTGATTAAATGATTAAGGATTTTTTGAAAATTATAAGACAAGGTTGATTAAATGATTAAGGATTTTTTGAAATAATATCTTAGGGATTTATAGACAATCATCTACACTTACGAATGATAGGAAAATACATGACTTACAAACTTGTTATTGAGAAATTGCATTAGATTTAAATATGTATTAATGAATGGGGATTATAGGTCATAGAGTCTCCATATCATGGCTATATCTATAAGATAAGCTCACCACAAAAGTTAAGAAAGTTATTCAAAGGAATCGCCAATCTAACTATGACCCTAATAAACCATTTGAAAGAAGATGTTTCAAAACATCAAGGAAGATAGTGTAAGGTCGAAAAATCATTAGGAAATGCAATTATTTTTAATGTGATGGAGATTTAGAGCTAGTTTAGTCTGCATATTTTTGATAAAATGCATTTTGTAAAAATAGAAAACCTAAATCCGGATTGCAGTTAGGGGTTAGAGATTACTTTAACATAAGAAAACTATAAAACAACTTAGTGAGAATTCAAAAACAAAAAAAATAAAGCTTGTAATTATGTTGCAATTAATGAAAAACACTAGAAAACACTATGTTGATTATGAAGCTTGTAATTATGTTGTAATTAATGAAAAACACTAGAAAACTGACTGAGAGGGAAAATCCTTTAGAGTACTAGCCATGATGTTGCAAAGTGGGAAATGATGAAGTGGGATATATGAGTTGGATCGGTGAGGTGAAATGGAGGAGCTTCATTGATGAAAATAAGAATCTTGCTCAACATTTCAATCTACATTTGAAAACATTGATTGCACACCTACCAATGTACCCAGATCAACATGGAGCCACATGAACTGTTAATGAGGGAACATGATTGGTGGTTGTGGCAGTTAATACTGCTAACAATCCTGGTCTCTTGATAAGATGAAAGGTCAACTAAATAACTTGATGGACAGGACACCCATGTATTTTCCATTTTAGAATTACGAACTTCAGATAATAAGGCGCATCTGTAGAAAGCCTCAAGAATCCCAAGGGGATTGGTAAAGGAAGAGGCCAAAGGTGGAAAATTATTGTGAGACAAACATGAAGAGGAAACAAAGAAGAGAGACAAAACAATTGGTCATGAAGAGTGGCATTAGAAAGTGAGCAACAGACTCACATGAGGATGGGGAAGTGAACAAAGATGTTAATTAGTGTAGGTCAAAGAAGAAAATAAATTATAGATATTTCCCATAAGAAAATAGGAAGCTTGTCCAAAATATTGATGATCACTCTAAAACAGAGAAAACCCGGATCCAAAATGGGGCAATAGAGGGTTGTAGCTTGGTACTTACTAGACATAAACTAACACTGGTAAGGAGAGGTCATCGGGGGACTGTATAGCAAAAAAGGGTCTCACTTGTGTAGAGTGAATCTAGTTGGAAAGGTACCTGATAAACCTGTGGAAGCCCTGAGCTCTATGGGAAGGGGGTAAATTATGTTGTTGTTAGTGGAGGAAGGAGAGTAACCTTCCTAGATCATCCTAAATTTGAGAACCAATAGAATCATTCCCCTTGTGATATCATGGCTTGGCATGGGGGTGGCATGTTGTAGGAAGGAAATATGCAGCATGGCCTAAGGTTAGGAGGAAATATGTTCTCTCTAAGTTAGTTAGTTGTTGCTATTTCCCTGAAAAAATAAGTGTTTAATTTGACATGATGATGTGTGTTAATGATGTAAACATGCAATTTTTTTATTTAAAGGGAAATGTGAATGCATGTAAATAATGAATTGAATTCCTAAGTAAAATGGAGTATGATTGGTTGTTTTCACTGTGTAATATGCTAACTTATGAAAATAAGTCAAGTAAGGGTAGTATGTATCCTTGAGGATGTTGCATCTTGGGAGGAAAGCTTGCAATATGTGGACAAAATATTCATTTGGAGGGTGACCTAAGTGCCCTGGTGCCGAGAGGTATTTGTAGGGGTTAAAGAACCTTGTTCCCTGAGGGAACCCTCTGTACATGAGTGAAAAGTTTATAGGATATGAAAAAAATACTTACCCGAGGCTAGCAGAGGAAATACTCTGATGTGTGGGGATGGTTTCTATGTAGTTCAAATATTCTCTATTGGTTAAACCTTCCACCTTTTTTAAATGGAAATCTTAAAATATATGCAAACTTCATCCCAAGGAAGCAAGAGAGCCTTAGTTGGTCTTAGAGTAGTTTTCAAACTCTTGAAGATCTAGAAAACCCTTGAAGAACCCCTGAAATTGGCTAAGTCCCAATTTTAGACTGTTATCCAGTAGGAAACCCTATGTATGAGTCAGAGAAGTGCTCAGTCATCGATTTGGCATGGAGAATGGATCTTAGCCATACGTCGAAGGGAGAGGTCGTCAGATGTTTTGAGTTGTGAAGTAGAGAGAGAGGTTTAGATGATGAATAAGTCCCAAAGCCATTGATATTTGTCGATTGGTGTGACTGGATGATCGTACCGTTCGTTAAGAAATCGAGTCATTAAAGTGACCAAGATTTGGAGTGAGGAGCTCCAATGATGATGAGAGAGTGTTGATGACGACAAAGGCTTGAGAAAGAATGAGAATCGTTGATCGGTGCAAGTGCGAGATTAAATATCATATGTAGATCATCATGGGTCCCGCCTAAGCGAGAAAAAAAGGGAGAGTGACATCATGATGAAGGGGATGCTAGTTTTGCAGATAGCATGTCTCAAGGGATGACGTGTGTTGACAGTGGATTGGTCGACGAGAAAAAAGTGGCCTCATTGGGCGTGGAGGTCATAAGGCCTTCGATGGAAACCTTGGTCTTCCGATCTATGGATTTATAGATCCCATTTGTTCGTCGAAATATGGCAGGAAAATGTATAGAGGGAGGAAAAGAGAATGAACCGACGACAAAGAGGGTCCCAAGGTTAAATGACCATCATTGATCCATGCAGGAGTGAGATGAAATATCAACTGTGGATTTGTTATAGGTCTCACATGTTCATCCTAGAAGAGATTAATAGAGAAGACTCTATTCATCATGTAGGTTAAGAAAAACAATGCGATCAAAGTCGTTAATTGATAGGGTCTGAGAGCCATTAAATCTAAGAATGGAATGGCCAGATATTTCTTCGTCGGAATTTTATGGTTGGGGTTACTCACTACTCTGAAGAAGGAGGACCCCGATGACAACGAAGATAGTCCCAAGTGGTCAGAGTCGTTGATCTAGAGGACCTAATGGGATAGGTAGTAGGAACAGAACGAGAGTCTAAGTAGGTTCCACATTGGATGGAGCGCATGATAGGGAGCCACATGGCAGTGAGACGGAATTGTCTACTAGGAGCCCGAAAAATTCAAGAGATTGTAACTTTTAATTTAGAGCTCGAATTTGAGCATAATTGCATAATTGTATGAAATTTGCATGCCATGTACCTTGTGGAAGATTCTCAATATGGGTGAAATCATTCATTCCAGGGGTCAAATCAAGATAATGAGAACCTGACATAACCATCTATCAAAACTTAGGTGCTTCATTATCTAGGCAAGTCTTCTTGGGCCCACATTTTACATAACCCACATGATGAGAGGAGAAATGATATGTGCTAGTTTGAGGGAAACATTGAGAAAAATATGACTCCAAGAATTCTCCTATAACATCATCAAAATCATGTGAGGAGTGTTCGAGTATTGAGATAGAATTCAAGGATGAGTGATGCATATGTCTTGAAAATTGACATATGATTCTGGAGTAGATTTAGGTGACAATGTTTCTTGGATCAGTTCAATGTTTCATGTGTCTTGTATGGTGATGGGCTATTTATTTGGTGTGATTTTCTCACGAGGATCTAAAAAACATTGGCTTTCTACATACCTTGTTTCTTCTGTCATTAACATTTGTGAATTGAGATTAGAAATTTCAGATTGTACGAGATCATTGGATGATAAATTTATGCTCACATTCAATTTTGGAATAGAAAATAAGTCATTAAAAATAGGTTAATCGTGATCAAATTGAGATTCAACATGTTCAAAAAATCTAAATTGCAAAGGACTTTAAACATTGTGTATTTTGGATGGACTTTCATTAAGAATGAGTTTTTGATCAATCAAAGCTTGGCAATCTTTTTTTCTTGTTTATCATTCAGTGTTTCAATATGAGAAAAGTGTGAAGATTATAACAAATGATAGGTTGGTGAATGATCACATGAGACATCATTATCAAATATATCTGTATAAAGAGAAAAGAGATTTACGGATTCTAAAAATGATGGGATTTTCTCAATGAATGATTTGTTACAGACCAAAGTATACTTATGATTCTCTAAAGGGGACACACTATATTGTTCCCACTCTGGGTCTAAGAGGTTTAATATTTCTAGTAAATAATCCCCCATAGTTGTGATAGATTTTTGATTAGAGATCATGTACCCCCCCATTCATCATCAAATCATGATTTTTCATGAAGGATATAGTCATTAATTTTCCTAGTGCTAAATTATCATTAAAATCTACAATAGCTTGGTAAATCGATTCTTCATTCAATATAGATTTGACTTCATCTATTGAAACATTTTCCCTATATTTTCTTTCAAAAACAGATTGCAGAGTATTAGATATATGAGGATAGGATTGAATGGTATGTAGGTTTGAAAGTATTTCTTTGGGGTAAGATGTTATTGAACATTCATAGTGTAGATTTGAACCTTGGGAATGAGAGGTAATTTGATTATTTATATTGTACCTTTCAGAAACAAAGACGATATATGAAAACCGATCAAAGATTTCTTGGTCTTAGGGTTTGTCATTTTCATGAAATATATAATGAATTGGCATGACTATTTGAAAGAAATCATCCAAATGTTTGTTTTTGATCCTACAGATTTCTTCAAGTTCATTAAAGAGTTCATCATAAATATAATCTACATGAGCAGTGATAAAAAATTCTATGAATTGTTTCCAAGTGTGTATCGATTTTACTGGTAATGTCCTAAACTAGGATTTAATCTGTCCTTCAAATGTGAGAGTAAATAACTGAAAAAATTCATTATCCCTTACAATCTTAAGGTTTTGTCATGCAATGTTAAACTGATTGAGATGCATGAATGAAGATACATTCTCTTCACCATCGTATTTTGAGTTTGACAAGAGATTAATTGTCTCGACTAAGATACCCCCTGAGGGTGTCAGCAGACTCAAAGGGCTATCCCATATAGAGATACAGAGAGGAGCCATTTGTTGGTTAAAACAATTTAATGAAATGACTCCACATGGGAAGGATTATCATATGTCCCTCCTTCTAGCACCAATTCAATAGACGTGGAAAAAACTCCCTTTATCAACAATAGGGGTTACCCCCGATAAGAAGTCCCAATTAGACTTCTCACCATTTGGAATAGGGAACCCATCCATATTCTGGTGTGGAAACCATTTATGGTTTGGGGTTTACTGTTTGCATCCGAGTCCACTAATGAAGGTCTCTAAGCTAAAGAATTAAATGCAACTAATCTAATATGCATGTGTTTGAATGAAACTAAGGTAACCAGAAAGTAAACATAGAACCGAGCATGCTCTTGCTAGTGGTCCATGAAATAGTTCACACAAAGCAGAGACACGAGTATGAATAAATAATTGTAAACCCAAAATAGTCTAACAATTAAGAAATCATTTATATTTCTATGTTCATGGATTCAGACAAATATCTCCTAAATAATAGAAAACAGAATGCAACCAATCCTACATAAGAATAGTCTACAATACAAAGTACATTCTTACACAACCCAAGTGATAAAGAAAGCACAATAGAATAGTTCACACATGTGGAAACACAAGTATTAGAGTTCTTCATAAAATAACTTGGCCAAACATTCTTCCCCTCATTAAAAGTTTCAGCAATAGTACATGAAAGCTCCAAGTTCCAAAAGCCCCCTATTTGAATACAATCCCCCTATTTTTTGAAATTCAGATTGACTATTGGCCTTCTGTCTCCCCCCCCCATGACCTTTCATTTGCAAAATTCTGTCCTTATCCTCTTTGGAATGATGAGGGAATAAGGACAATACAAATGTTTATAATTTAATGTATGTCATACATCATATGCACTTATATTTCAAATTTGTCTTTAAGTGTTGGTGGGACATCATAGATTTTGGCCATAATGAACCTCACAAACTGTGATGATTGATATAGACATTGGGACTCTCTCCTACCTCTAAGTTTGATATTCAACCATTAGGGGATTCATAATTCTTCTTTGACCATTTGAGCTTGATTCCCTTTCATTTCTCCTCTGGTGTTGCTACAACTTTTGTTTTTGTTGATGCTCTATCATCCTTAGTTGTAGATCACAGTTGCGAGAGAACTTCTATGTACTAGTAGATTACTCCTTTCCTTCGTGTGTAATAGTTGTATCTTCATTCTTTACTTCCTTCAAAGTTCACACACTACTTATCCAGATTGTTGATTATGACCTCCTTTTAGCACTAGTACCTAGCACCATTGAACATGCAATAGATGAGTGGTCATAGTATAATCTCGAAATAAACTTTCAAAACTGTGAATTTGAATCTATAGAAATGAAATGTTAGTTGAGTGAGAGTTTATATATGTTTCCTTGAGTTCATTTCTTGGTTCCTATCATCTTGGTTGAAGTACTCTATTCTCCTAGGATGTTGACAATGTGCCAGAGTTTAGTCCTGAAAATTGTGAAAACTTAGTGAGGAATATTCTGAATCATATAACTGTGAAGTTGTATATCTTGGAAATACCTTTCAAACGGTGTAAGGAATGTGTGAAATGGGTATCAGAGTCAAAAGTGATGGCCAAAATATGAAATGAATTTTTGTAGGATCCATCATTGTATCAATACGAGAAGAAAGATTGAGCTCCAATGTATTGGTGTCAGAAGAGGGATTAGGCTCTGATATGTCGATGAAGGTAAAGTGATTCCGATGAAATTAGGTGTATCATCAGGAAATGGATGATCACATATGTTGATGAATTGACGATTGAGGCAAGTCTTAAAACATTGAGGAAGCTCCAGTCGCATAGAGTTGTATGAACTCGCAAGTGATTGTTGCGCTATCAAAGCTTAGACCATGTTTCCATATTGTCGTTTCTAAGTTTAAACCCTATTACAGAACTGCTACATCAAAGCTTAAACCAAGTTTCAATCATTGGTGTGATGTGAGCGAACCCAGATCAAATAGTTGAGAATTGGTTTAAATCTAGGTTTAAAAAAAGAATTTAATGTAAAAACAAATGTTTAAATAAATTAAAAAAAGAATTTTTAAAAAGGGGGTGGTTGTAAGCCCCCATTTACTTTACCTTAGGTTTAATGGATTTAAAATATTTAAGTAATGCACAAAAGGTAGGGGAGTTCAAATGGTCACACCTTGCCTCCTCCATCCTCAATGCATGGTAACATAAAGAGGGGGGTCATGGGCCATGCCCATCATCTGCCTCTCACCAAACTATTTTATATTGAACCATGAAAACGTTAAAACTCATGTAAGGCCCAATGTCGGTGCTTGAAAATTGATTCTCATTCTCGTGTATCGGGAGTTGATTTCAGACTGATCTTCAGTGTATTAGGACTCCATATTTGATTAAACTCTAATGTATATTGGGAGCTAGTCAACCATTGTACTTCAATATGTATTGGGAGAGGATGACTGATTGGGTGTCGGTGGAGCGATATTTGAACCACAATGTATGTCATTGTGTTTGTATGGTTCAAAGTTTTGTATGCATGTAAATTTCTTTTTAAAGGGTTTAAAAATATAAAAAATAGAAGGAAGGGGAGGGGCGCATGGCCACCATCTCACTACCATTTCATTTAAACCAACCAATGAAACTTTGCCATTATTTTCATTTTTTTTAAATTTGTTTGAAATTTATTTAAAATTGAAATATTTTTATTTAAATAAATTTAAATTATTTTAATTTAGATAAATTCAAATAATTTCTATTAAAATTGTTTTTTTTAATGTGGCTTTGCATATTGACCTAAATTAAACAATGCTAATTGATGTTTAACATCGTTGGATGGGAATTTCGATGTTATCCAACATGATTTCAAAGGCTCATATATTTCTCATACGATATCCACTTGGAACATCATTTTTTGTGATGCAGAGAGCACGAGGAGTGGTTTTCATTGAGAGGGCTTACCACTTCATTCTAACATTTCAATGATGTCACGGTTAACTAGGCTAGTTAGACAGGAAATCCTAGGTGATTGTTCTGGCACTTCTGGGACTTATATTTTGATTCCATCAGTTGCATTAAAATCATAATATTGTAAATCATGTTGTTATCCTACTTTGGGGATGAAAACTACACTATGACCAGCACCCACAAATTGCGAGAAAAGGCATTTTTTAATGAAATTTTGGGCCCCATTATCACTACTTCTTTGCTCGAATTTAGTTATGTTAGTTCCTATGGAATTTGTGTTTTATATTCACTTACTTCATCCATTAGTACTGAGGTTATCTATTGGTGGCTCATAAATATAATCTCGTACAAACAACCTACTGATGTTTGGAGCACTTGACACTGTTTATGAGTTGGGAGGACCAATTCTTTCTTGAGATGCAATTTAGGGCCAACGTAAGTCTTGTAGATGTTGAAGTTGACCCACCTAACAATAAATGACACTTTCATGATCATGGTTAGTCACAAAATCAAGAGGCACAAAACACATTCTAATTTAGTATGCATAGTGAACGTTATTAGAGACACAGACAGATTCACCAAGATTATTATAGTACTCAATCAATACTACAATATGACGTCAATAAAAATAAGCATGAAAGAAAAATTATTCATCTAATCTTATTCAAAATGCTTAATCAAAAGAAATTTACTAATGAGCGCAACAAAAATGATTTGAGTTGGAAGAATTTGGGAGAGGCTTCGAGATGAAAGTGTCTTGTTGACATGGTCTATTTCAACAAAGAAAGGAAGATTACTACCAATACACAAAGTGTTGGTGAGGGGTAGACATATTCCTACTGGCATATCGGTGGAAGAAGAGGGAACACACAGTGACAAGAAGTGTATCAGAGAGAAAGAGAGGAAGCTCACTAATATATGATGTATTGATAAAAGATAGATGAAACTCACTGATACACCATGTATTGGTGAAGATAAGAGAATCTACAATTATAAATCTATGGTCAAAGGAGGATGGAATTCTAGTGTATTGGTGTTAATGGGAATATTATCGCTAATGTATCGATGATTGAAGAAAGATGGACCACCGATACATGAAAAAGTTGTAAGAAAAAATTTAAATGTTGGCTGATTCTTTACATCAATGAGGAAGCTATCGAGTCACCGACACTGGGTGTATCATCAGAGAATGAAATATGGAGTGTTTAAACATTGGAAGAAGGAAAAATATTTTCAAGAAAAACTTAGTGTTGTCTCCTCAGCCATATCGGTAAAGAAGTGAAGATGTTGTTGATATACGTTGTATCGACAGGGGAAAGAGGATGCTTATCGATACATACTATATTAGCGAGGGAAAGAGGATGCTCGTCGATACAGGTTGTGTCAGCAAGGAATATAGGATGCTCACCAATACAATATGTATCAACAAAGAAAGAGGGAACTCACTAATACACCATGTATCGACGGGCCATAGTGATCTTAAAAAAATGTTGGAAATGGTAAAGTCTAGAGAGAAAGAAGAGAGTCTTGGTATTTGAAATTTGCATGAGAGATTCTAAAATGTTTTCCAATAGAAAAATTTTAATAGGGGGTGGACAATTTCTTCTCTTATAGTAATGGTGAATAAAAGAAATTAGGGAGGGTGTTGTGCTAGAACAACACAATCTCAAATAATTCAAGTCTATTTCATATATGAAAATCACAATTCCCCTTATGAGATTTATTCTCATTATGTTTGACTCTTTTAGCAGAAAGAATTAGTCTTTCTTATGGGCTTACACCATTTCTATATCCAAGACCATTCTTCCTGCAATATTCTTAACTTTTTTTCAGCTAAAAAGTTTTCAATATCCATGCACATTGCCAATTTATTGCACATTTACAAAAAATCATGAAATGATTTAGAAATTGTATCATACTAACATTTCAATCACTTATGTTTTTTAATCATGTTAAATGGGATGAAATTGTTATTCCTTACACATGCATTATCAACACACCAATATTTTCATAATGGAATCAAACATTACCAATAAACCAATGTGCCAATACCCATGGACACATCTACTCAGTGTATCCTTGAATTGATTCTAGAATACCACATATCTATTTCATGTATTCCACCATGGTGATTTGGAAGGTTTATCCAATGCCTTGACATATCATCGAAACTCTCCCCGTTTACTTGCATGATTACTTGAATACCTTCCTCTTCAACCCATACACAACATTGGGAATAAAATCCTTTAGTGCTCTTTAGTGTCGAAAAAGAGGTTGCAGTCCAAACATTGGTTATATAGGGGAAGAATATTAAGAACTTGTATGGTACTATATCTGTTCCATATCCAACCACAGTATGGCTTCACACATGGCTAGTTCCATTGGCATTCCTTTCTATAGTAAGAGTATGTCTCTTGACTTGACGCAAAACCAATATAACATGACATGAAATAAAATCTCGTTTAATTGCATTCAAGAATTAAACAACATTTGTATACTCAAGGCCCTCAGCCTTTACCACATCCAGTGGAATTTCATGCTCATAAATTCAAATAGTGAATTTTGGCTAAGGGGATTCTTACCTCAATTCCCCTCAGTGATTATGCATCGTAAGAAACTGAATGCATACCTACATGGATGTTATCAGATTGCTTGATGATACTTGATCATCAAGTATTTTGTAGAAGCTCGTAGGCTCCCTTCACCAATCCCTTGATAAACATTCTTACCGTCCTTATTTTTCTTCATACCATAGATGATTTTAGGGGATAAATTTCACAAATGGGCTAATTTTGCATGGTTTTTCTCAAAAAATGATTCACAAATTTCCCATTTTTCTAAAAATGATTTTCCCAAATTCCATAGAATAAAATTATTTTACCTTAAAAATAGCCAAAATTTTATAGAAACTATATAAAATCCTTAGAAATTTGAATATTTTTACAAAATATTGCCAAACTTTTTACATTTTTCATATTAAGGACTAGTAAGATTAACCCAGGTTTCTACATTTTAATTTTAATTTCCATCCTTAAAATTATCCCTNATAGAAACTATATAAAATCCTTAGAAATTTGAATATTTTTACAAAATATTGCCAAACTTTTTACATTTTTCATATTAAGGACTAGTAAGATTAACCCAGGTTTCTACATTTTAATTTTAATTTCCATCCTTAAAATTATCCCTACTTCATACAGATGGCTATCATATGAAAAAAAAAACATCTTTCAACCATGCCATGAACCTTTCATGCATATATAATCCATCATTATTCATATCCAATTATCATAACATCATTTTTTCATGTATATAATAGAAAACTACTCTTAGTTGATAATCATACCATATGTATGTCTAGGAATTCTTGCATGCACTAATGCACATCAATATGCACTAAGAATTTATAGTTAGCATGCCTACTAATGCACATGCATTTCTAGATTCACTATACACATCACTTCCATGATGCACTCCAATACATATCTATTTCAACTTCTAGTGCTCCATATAGCCATCCTTGAATCCCTCTAAATCCTTGTGGCCCTGTGCACTATCATTCTTCTCACCTATTCACTATTGTTCCATGATTTGGACATTTTCTAGCCAAGTCCCACTTGGCCATCTTGCAATTCCATCTAATATGCCTTGTTGTCCACTACTCCCACTTAAGCAATCAACCCCCTTTATTTTTTACCTTGTTGGAACCTTCCAACACCTTGGAATGAGGTAGTTCCTATCATTCCATTACCTTGGTACTACAATATCCTTCAAATAGATCAACCGTTATTATTATGGAATCCCTTTCCATTACCCCTATCTATCCATTGGATTTTCTCAATATTCACTTCATTGAGTAATTCATTACTAAACCTTGCTCATTTTCTCAAGACCAATCTTCTCCCAATAAAATGCTATATTTTCTATTGGAACTTAAAAGTGAATTGACCTTTACTATTACATCCCTTGATTTCCTTTCACCTATACCTTGCTTCCACTACACACTCTAATAATAGAAGTGGATTTCTTTCTCCAAGAAATTTAAGACAAAAGTAGCTAATTCATATATAACAATTATTTTCTAGGAATTCCTATGCTCTCACATAGAGATGACTCACCCATCCCATGATTCATTCATCACCCTTAATTTCATTTCTTTCTTATGCAGAAATAATTGCAACCATCACTACATTTCTAACTTCAAGGAAATGGAGTCTTACCTTTCCTTCATGTTCCCATTAATGGCATTCTTCACCCGTTGGCTTCATGTTTCATGTGAGAATCCTTGTTGATATTCCTTTGCAAGTCATTTATACACTATAGCAGTTGCATACTAATTTGAATCTTCATTTCTTGAGCCCTTTATCAACTTTTGATTACCCATTTTGTAGTTTTTTTCTTTCCTTTGCAAGCTCTTCATTGTCTCAACCAACTCTACAATATCTACTCTGCTTCCCTATCCATTGGACCCTAGAATTATAATGTGAAATAGGGCCATGCAATACTATTCATAGTGCCTCATCATCTTATTATCAATGCCTTGACACAACACTCTCTTCTCAAGTTTTCCACTACTCATTAATAATACCCTGTTATTAAAGTTCAACCCGTTTTTCCATTACTAATCTATTACATTTCCAAATGTTCCTCTATACCTCTACATAGGCACTATCATGAGTATCAACACTCTTTATGAAATAATACTCACCTTTAGCATGTACCCCTAACATCTAGAAATGTTTTCCAAAAATTGACATTAATTGGAAAACTTTCACATTGAGCAATAGGGTTCAAAGTGTCCAATTGCCCTTTTTCCTATAGCTTTATAAAACAACTAGATGATTCCTCAAGAGATCAATTATTTTTTCATGTTTTCCTCTTAATCACATTTCAAGTGGTTGTACTCATTCTTCAATCTATTTTTTGAGTTGAAAGTTACATCTCTCTAAAATCAAAAGTTTCACCCTTGTTTCACTTCTTTCATTGTTATAATAAATCTCAAAGGTTAACTTATGCCTCTTGTAAAAGAAAATATAGTGAGGACTAGGAAATTTTTTATATTGGGTCCTGATAGTATTCCTGATTGTGAATACAGAACAACTCCCAGACTCAATATTTGAGGCTCCATCCAACTTACACATCAATCTTAATTTTCCAACTTCTTCCTTTTGCATTTTCTCTAGACTTGGAATTTTTAGAAAAAAAAAGCTATCTCCCTAGCAAAACTAGAAGAAACTCCCTCAAGAAAACATTATCTGAATTAATGAGTAGATAAAATGTTTAATAGATTAAAAAAATTGATTGGTGATATGGGGTCCCTTTCTACCCTCTAAAGAATACATATGTCCCCAAAAGGTGCCCAGGAATAGTGTAATTTTCCCTATTTTGACATGTCCACTCCAAACTCTCTTGAATTTTTCCAAAATACCAAGTGGGTATATTCATGACTATGTTTTGAGCTATCTTTAAAAATTTCATCTTAATCTGAGTATTGGTTATTGAGCACAACCCATATATTCAAAAGTCACTAATTTGCGTTTTTTTAGAAAATGGAAGCATACTTTGTTAGTGGCCTTCATAGGCACTCATGTATCCCTCATCACTATGGACATACCCTTTAAATTTCATTTGAATATAAATTGAAATTCTCTTGTTACTGCCAAAATAATATTTTGGCTCCAAACAAGTAATCTTTTCTATTTTTCTCCTCTTTTCCCTCTCTCTTTCTCTCTCTCTCTCTCTCTCTCTCTCTCTCTCTATTTTTCTCTTCTCTCTTTCTTCTCTTCTTCTTTCCTTCTCTTCTTCATCAATGTTTCAATGTTAAATTTACTTTCTTCACTAATGTTTCAACACAATATTTACTTTCTTCACTGACATTTCGATGTAATATTTACTTTCTTCATTGACGTTTCCACAACTTAGAGGATCTTTCTTCATCGACATTTTGGTGTAGGATATTCTTTCCTCTCCAAAACACTCCTTTATCAATGACTCCAAAAGATCTTTCTTCATTGACATACATTGTATTGCCAACTTCAAAAGATCTTTCTCCTTCAATATGTCATGTGAAAAAAGTATTTTCTTCATTGATACTCCTTGTATTAGCCACAAAATACTTTCCTTCACCGACACGCTTAGTATCGACCACCAAAGAACATTTCAACACTTAGCCAATTTTTTTCCATAATTTCAAAATCACAAAATTGCTACTATTGTGGTTGTTGTTGAAACACTTGAATCAACCCTCTGAGCCGAATTCAACCTACCAAACGTCAAATAGACCTCTACAACCAATCATCCAAACAATCCAATTGCTAAGAAAAAATATTAGGGGATTTCAACCCCACCTATTTTTGTTGGTGAACTTAATTTTCACCCACAACACCTATGCAACTACAACAGATGTGGCCATTCTGGCCTCTAGGACCAAAACCCACTTGTTGAATTCATAATCTCGACATACCCATGTCGATTTTCGACTAAAATATGCCCACAAATTGGGGATTTTTCTCAATTTTACAATTTCCCTCCTACCTAAAATAATGGAAACAACTTTGTCATTCTATAGCAAATCCTTTTTATGCTCAGTGTTGAAGTATTTGGCTCTAATACTAATTGTAAGGTACCCTAACAAAATAAACCAAAAATTTTCTCACACACACATAAATATAATTTACAACAACAACATGTTTATTAACTCATGCATCTAATGATGCAAGTTCTTATGTAGAAGAGTAATTTGTAATTCTTGATGTTTTAAGAATGAATATTTTTTATGTTATTAATTTAGACATGACAACTTTACCTATGGTTAGAACCAAAGTTAAAGAATAAGATATGATAATTGAATAGTTTCAATTAACGCTAGAAGGAAACAATGTTGATATCCATGAATTGATTAAAACTAAAGTTAAAGAATAAGATATGATAGTGTTAGAAATACTGAGAGGTGGGGAGGGGGTGAATAAGTATTGAGCAATTATACCATTCTTTATCACAATATATAAAATTCAACTTTATCATCAATGTATCAGCATTATATCATCTGTGATTGCATTCAATATATCATGAGCATATAACCATAAGCAGTACCAATCAACAACATCACATCAAGTACAAAGTACACTAGAATTTACGTGGAAACCCAAATGGGAGAAAACCACAAAATGTTTTCTTCTATATCAAATATTACATTCATTGGAAGCACCAACTTCCTAGTTCTCTAACTACAACTGGAAGGAGGCTCCAACCCCCTATTTATAGGATCTAACCTAAAGGAAGATACAACTCCCTGATTTACCAACTACAACTAGAAGGAGGCTACAAACCCCTAGTTTAAAGGCTCCAACCTAAATGAAGTTAGAACTCCCTGAATTCCCTTACTCCAACCGGAAGGAGGATACGACCCCCTGAGTTCTCTATCTCCAACCAGAAGGATTCTATGACCCCCTAATTTACAGGCTCCAACCTGAAAGGAGATCCAACTCCCTAAGTTATCCGACACCAACCAGAAGGAGGATACAACCCCTTTTTCTTTCCCTTTCCTACTGCCCTGGAATATAAGTGTAGACAACATGTCACTGATATTGTCACTGATATATCAATCAAAATGTCACAGCAACATGTTACTGTCAACCTATCACATCAACCTATCACTGTCAACCTGCCATATCAACCTATCAATTCCAACCTATCACTAACATACCATCAACCTGTCACCACCGCTGATACTCAACATCAACGAAACCATTTCTACAATCACCAGGAAAACCCCTCAACCAGAAGCTCAACATCACCAACACGTGCCTCTACCAAGCATGTACCAATATCACCAACATACCATCAAAATATATGTGTCTCAACCATGTACCAAACCTGCACTAGATCATGTACCAAACCTATACCAAATTATGTACCAAATGATGCATCTATCATGTACTGAAACTTATACCATACCATGTACCAAACCTATACCAAATCATGGATCAACCAAAACATGTGCCATAACATGTGCCAACACCATATCATGCATCAATGCCACCAAGGAATGCCTCATACATATACCAAACATTGTGCCCAATATGCAAGGTGCTCGTCAAACCATGTTCCTCAAACATATACCATGTCACTCATGATATGTATCAATCATGCCATACCCAATGTACCATAATATATCATCAATTAAGTGCCTCAATAAATTACCAAACAACCAATATCATATACCAAGTATATGCCTCAACCATGCACCTAATATGTGCCTCAAGCATGTGACAATGCCTCAACAATATAGCAAAGGCTTGTCTCAATCATGCAACATAGCATCATCAACATGTAACCATCAAAACATGAATATAAACATACATGTAACTTTTTTATAGACCGTGTATGTGATCACAGACCGACAAACCTTCCTCAACTTTAGCAACAAGAGAACAACATCTTCATCAAACTTTACCTTACTCTCACAAGACTAGATTTTGGATTAGTCGCAAACCCT
This sequence comes from Picea sitchensis, assembly GCA_010110895.2. NCBI lineage: Eukaryota > Viridiplantae > Streptophyta > Pinopsida > Pinales > Pinaceae > Picea > Picea sitchensis. Next base: position 25,591 of record SNQJ01S0045064.1, read on the forward strand.
AAATTTAAATAAGGATAAATTATTCATACCTGTAATGAATAAAGGTATGAAAATTGTACCCAATATTATTAAATATATTCTCTCCAATTCCTCCAAGTTTCACTGCTTGAAACATCACAGAAGAGGAGTTATAGTAAAAATGGCAGACCTTGTTGACGTCTAGCTTATTATAGAGAGAACTTGCATAACATGAAACACATGGAATATTTGATATATGGAACTGAAATCACACAAAACATACTGTTGACTTTACTCTATCCAACTAATTTGGTCTCACTAAATTTGGATCCTCTATGAATAAGTTATGACTATTTGACTAGGAACACATGTTTTAGACTAGTTTCAGGACTAGCCAAAAACCCTATTTTCCATAGTGTTTATCTCGGAAAATACAACAAAACAAAAGCTAAAATTTCTACCAAAGGTACCTTGATATGTATTCTGAATATCCACCAAGTTTCACTATCTACATCGTTCTAGAAAAATAGTTATAGAGAAAATGGTAAGATGACTTGTAAATAACATACCTTAGAACACATCCTCACAAGACTTCATCCTCCCTTGGAATTTCTCTCGTCTTCACTTCATATTCCCTCTAAAATTGACCTAATATCTCCTTGGTTACCTCATATAAGAATAAATTACTCACTTAGATAGATATTCAATGAGCGTGTGTGTATAAAAATGTGCTTATGAGAGACTTCTTGAGGTGTATTTATATGTTTTCTAAGTAACCTCTTTCCTTAACTTTAGGGATTCTTGAACTTTATTGTTACAACCAATTTACCCTTTAATGAATGACTTGTAACCATTTATGGGGATTATTAACCATTCTTTGGGGCTTTCAACTTCATGAGGGCATATCTCCTTAACTATGAGGAACCACGCGGTGTACCACCTACCATTGGAAACAACATGATGAGGAATCTCCATCTATGAGTGTGTTACCTACATTTATATTGTCCTTCATGTCCTTATTCCTAAAAAAAAATCAGGTTACATAACCAAACCTTTGGGTTTCTTGTATATTTATTCAAATCATCTTCCCATGAGGGCCATGCTTAAAACTACGCCATAAGGGGACCACTTTGAAGACTTCTCCAAATACACCCATCAAATATGTTGACATCAATGACAACCAACTATATAAAAATATCCCCCTTTGGAATTGATGGAAACACCAACACTCATACTCCACCTGTGACCAATTCTCTCCTCATGTTTCTCTCCTCATTTGACATCAATGGAAAAAAGTATCTCCCTTTGGGGTTGCTCCCTTTGTCTTCATGCTTCTTCTCTTTCTCTCTATTTGATATCATGGGAAAATGGTAACTCCCCATGTCGATATGTCTCCCCCTGTATTCATGCTTCTGGTCTCTTTCTCTTGATGATTTATCTCCTATTGACTTCTATGCAATATGTAGGTAATTATGGTGCTTCTTGTCCATTGGTGCTTCCTCTTACAATTCTTTGACATATATAAAAAGCATTCAAAGTTACTTGTCTTCAAATATTCATGACCTTTCCTTTTCAACGAATATTCATCAATGACATATCCAAAAGTTTTCCTCTGACGATATAGCTTCTACTAAAGGTTTATATTACTTGTTATGTTGTGTATTTCACTTCTTTCCTTCCTGTGGCTAACTTATTCCACTTATCAATATGTTTTCATCCAATGTCATATATATGTAAACACCTGCCAAAGATCTCATGAATCCATCTTTGAAATTGTCTTAAGTTTCCCATGATTCTACTACTCAACTGCACATAATGTTGACCCCTTTGTTGTAACTGATCACAACATATTCTTGCTTCTCATTCTGCAAATCAAACTCTACATGTCTAGAACAATTTGTGTTGATCATATCTCTTCCTGAATAGTATTCCAATGATATTCTTCATAACTTCCAGCTGATACTCAAAATCCAAAAACACTTCAGACTGCTTGAAAGATAGTTCTCTGATATGTAGAGCTCCTTATTAGACTCCCCCTTTTCATCATTAATGTTGTTTGGAATCTCCAAGTTGGATGGATTAGAGAAATATCTGCTCTGATGTGGAGTCATATTCTTCTTCATTTGTATACTCATCATCTTCTCAAGTTTTGATATCTTCCTCTTTTCTTGTAGATTCATCATTATCTTGCACAACTGCAAATCCTATGATCTCTTGGACTTGTTCTTTATTCATTCAATCTTCTTCTCCTTATCGCACTACTGCAAATCATATGATCTCTTGGACATGTTCTTTATTCACTTGCTCTTCTTCTCTTTTTCTTACTACGACAAATCCTTCGATCTCTGAGACTTGTTCTTCATTCATCTGTTCTTCTTTTCTTTCTTTTCTTCTCCTAGCCTTTTTGTATCTGATATCGGTGTTTTTATTCATGGAGGGCTTTATCATGCGTCTACAATCATGGGCTATGTGTCCATATTTGTGGCATTTTTAACATTCAATGTTATGTGGGGCAACATAAGCATATTTTTCTTGAACACTTCTTCCATATGCTTTGCAATCCACAAATTTATGCCCAAAGTTAGTACAATTAAAAAAACAACCATAAAATAAACTTTGATACCTAGGAGTGAATGATCTTCTGTGTGATGTAGTCCTTTTGAATTAATGCCTTGGTTGATCAAGATATTCTCTTCTGTTGTTTCCTTCATAATTATTTAAGCTTCTTTGATACCTGAAAGTGGATGGTCTTCTTTGATATCTATCTCTTCTGTAATCCTCTTCTTGAGTCTTCTTCACTTTTGGAATGTTCTCTTTTGAGGGCTTGCATTCTTCTTTCCTGATAGAGACTTTGATGACTTCTGCATAACTCTTAGCATTTTCTTCATTTTCCCTTACCAATAAATTGTAACATTTCTCTTCAACTTTCTTTACTGATGATGTGGAGGTTTCTCCCTCTTTGATGTTCTTGTTGTGATTGATAAATTTAACTCTTAACGTGATGACTTCTTCTTCAATCTTTTCAACCTCTTCTTCTTTCTTCATCATTTGGATCTTCATGACTTCTTCGATTCTCTTTGTTTCTTCTAGATGGATCTTCAAGGTGATGATTTATTCTTCAAGTCTTTGTTCTTGTTGACTGAATTATACTTCAAGCTTATTTAATTCCTCAGATCTTTCCTTGAGATGGCTTATCAAACTATTTTCTCTCTTATTTGTTTCCTTCCTCTGTGCTACTATTTCAACTTCCAAACATTGGTTTTATTTTAGTTAACTTTTGTATGTCTCTTCAATCCTTCTGGATTCTTCTACCTAGAATTTTAGATTCGTAATCATCTTTTTATATTCTTCAGAGTTGATATTTTGAGACTCCTTCTTTATCTTGATCATTTCTTTCTCAAGTGACTTGTTTTTCTCCTCTATTTTTCCCAGTCTGTTTAAATCCCTGGTTAGATTTATCTTATAATATTCTTCTTTTGAATCTATCTGGATTATTTCTTCCCATACTAATTCATCATATTCTTCATCTTCATGATCTAGATGATATTCCTTTGAGTATAATTTATGTAATTTATGCCAAAGTTCTTTGGCTAATGAACAATGTCCCACTTTGAATTTTACCGAATTAGGTAATCCTTCCATGATGAAATCCATTGCAATTTTTTTATTCCTTTTCACTTCTTTCTTGGTTGCAGTCTTCAAATATTTTTTTATAGCAGTGTATCCCAACACAATTAATTTCCAAATATCATGTCCATGTTCCTATAAAAATACTGTCATCCTGCTGTTCCATATCTCATAGCTCAAACCAATCTGACCATGAAACATTGGTGTTGCATTATTAGCGTACTCCATGATCTTCCTTCCAATGGTTATACTATATTTGAAGGAACCTACTCTGATTCCAATTATTGGAAATACTAAGAGGGGGGGTGAATCAGTATTGAGCAATTATACCATTTTTAATCATAATATATAAACATCAACTTTATCAGTAGTATATCATCAATGTATCAGTAGTATATAATCTATGATTACATTCAATATATCATGAGTATATAACCATTAGCAGTACCAATCAAAAAAATCACATCAAGTACACAATACACCATAATTTATTGTGGAAACCCAAATGAGATAAAACCACATAATGCTTTCTTATATATCAAATATTACATTCATTGGAGGCACCATCTTCCCAATTCTACAACTACAACTGGAAGGAGGATCCAACCCCCTATTTACAAACTCCAAACTGAAGGAAGATAAAAATCCCTGATTTACCAACTACAACCGAAAGGAGGCTCCAACCCCATTGTTTACAGGCTCCAACCTTAAGGAAGCTACAACTCCCTGAATTCTCTAGTTCAACCAAAAGGAGTCTATGACCCCCTAAGTTCTCTGGATCCAACCAGAATGAGGTTATGACCCTTTGATTTATAAGATCCAAATCCCTAAGTTCCCCAGCACCAACTAGAAGGAGGCTACAACCCCCCTTCCTTTCCCTGTCCTATTACACTGAAATATAAGTGTAGATAACCTTTCAATGATACTGTAACTAATATATCAATCAAATTGTCACATCAACCTGTCATTGTCAACTTTTCATTGTCAACATGTCACTGTCAACCTGTCACATCAACCTGTCAATGCCAACCTATCATTGACATACCATCACCCTGTCACCACCGCAGATACTCAACATCAATGAAACTAGATCCACGATCACCAAGAACACCTCTCAACCAGAAGCTCAACATCACCATCACAAGTACCAATCATGTACCAATATCACCAACATACCATCACAAGGTATGTGTCTCAACCATGTACCAAAAATGTACCATATCATGTACCAAACCTATACCAAACCCGTACCAAATCATGCATCTATCATGTACCAAAACCTGTACCATACCATGTAACAAACTTGTACCAAATCATGCATCAACCAAAACCTCTGCCATAGCTTGTTCCAACACCATATCATGCATAAACAATGTATCCCACCATGCATCAATGTCACCAAGGAATGCCTCAAACATATACCAAAAATGTATCTCAAACAATGTGCCCAATATCCAAGGTGCTCCTCAAACCATGTGCCTCAACCATATACCATATCACTCATGACATGTATTAATCATGCCATACACCATGTACCATAAGAGATCATCAATGAAGTGCCACAAAAAATTACCAAACAACCAAGATCATATACCAAGTATATGCCTCAACCATGCACCTAAGATGTGCCTCAAGCATGTGTCAATGCCTCAACAATATACCAAAGACTTGCCTCAAGCATGCACCATAACATCATCAACATGTAACCCTAAAAACATGCATATAAACATGCTTGTAACTTTGCAACAAACTCAGTGTATGTGATTACATACCTGCACACCGTCCTCAACTTCAACAACAAGAGAATAACATCTTCATAAAACTTTACCTTAGCCTCACTGAACTAGTTTTTGGATTAGTCACAAACCCTAATGTCAAACAAGCATAACTCTATACCTATAATGAATAAAGTTTTGAAACTTGTACCCAATATTCTTCAATATCTTCTCTACAATTCCTCCAAGTTACACTTCTTGGAATGTCCCAGAAGAGGAGTTATAGAAAAAATGGTAGACCTTGTTGAATTATGGCTTATTGTAGGGAGCGAACTTGTAGATCATTCCATGTGTGGAATATTTGATATCTGGATTTTATAATCCGACACAAGATACTATAGACTATACTCTATCCAATTTATTTTTTCTCACTTAATTTGGATCCTCTATGAATAAGTTACGACTTACTAGGAACCCCTGTTTGAGACTAGTTTCAAGACTAGCCAAAACAATATTTTCCACAATGTGTATCTCCGAAAATAAAATGACCAAGAAGAAAAAAATTCTACCAAAGGTACCTTGATATGTCTTCTAAATATCCTCCAATTTGTGCTATCTGACTCATTCTAGAAAACTTTTTTATAGTGAAAATCATAGGATGACCTATAAATAACATACCTTAGAACACATCCTCCCAAGACTTCATCCTCCCTTGGAATTTCACCCTTCTTCACTTCATCTTCCCTTTGAAACTATCCTAAGATATCCTTGGTTCCCTAAAATAAGAATCAATTTCTCACTTAGATAGATATTCAATGAACTTATGTGTATACAAATGTGCTTATGTGATACTTCTTGAGGCGTATTTATACTTTTTCTAGGCAACCTCTTTCCTTAACTTTAGGGCTTCTTTAACATTCTTGTTACAACCACTTTACCCTTTAATGAATGACTTGTAACCATTTAGGGGCTTCTTAACCATTATTTGGGGCTTTCAACTTCATGAGGGAATATTTCCCTAACCATGAGGAACCACGTGGCGTACCACCTACCATTAGAAACAACATGGCAAGGACTCTCCATCCGTGAGCATGCTACCTACATTTATAGTGTCGTTCATGTCCTTATTCCTAAAAAAACTTCAGGTTCCATAACCACACCTTTGGGTTTCTTGAATACTTCTTCAAAGCATATTCCTATGAGGGCCATACTTAAAGCTATGCCATAAGGGGACCACTTTGGAGACTTCTCCAAATACACCCATCAAATATGTTGACATCAATTACAACCACATCTGTTGACATCAATGATAACGAACTATCCAATAAATAGTTGAAAAGTTTCAATTAAAGCTTGAAGGAAACAATTTTGAGATCCATGAATTTAAAGATTTTTTGTGGTCTAAATATGTGTATAAAGAGAAGAGAGTGCCCACTACTTCTAGATTTGTTGAAGAGCATGTTGCCTTATTTCTACAAAATGAAGAAAATGTGAAGTTAACAAATACATTTATAAAAGTGTGAGCAGAGTGATAGTTGATTAAAAAACCAATAAAAAATTAATGTATTGAGAGATCATTCGCAATGATATGTCAGAATATAAACATAGTTTAAAGACATGTTAATCTCATTTTCTCACATGTTAGGATATTTAGATATTGGGGAGTTAGTTAAGATCAACTTGGTCTAATGTTTTATTAGGTAAAGTTTGTTTCTGTAGTATGCATTGTAATTATCTCATATCACGGTAGTAGTAATGTTATAGACATAAAGTGATCTAATGGTTCATGTACTCCTCGATACTAATCGCTATATTGATGTGAGGCTTAACAACCAATTGATTCATGGTATTTATTTATTGAGAATGGAGGGTCATTTGTTGATGATTGATTGTGAGAAACTCATGTGTAAATTATTTTTCTTTTGCATTAATATATTGCCTCAAGTGGCCACATTGGTTAGGTTCATGGATTGTTTCCCTCTTTGAGAGTTTTAAATACATAATAAATTGGCATAATAATCTTTGATATGTTTGTGTGAGTGGTTGTCTTAAAGTGTTTGACCTATGTGGATATAGTATGTTTATAAAACATGGTATCAGAGCCCATATGAAGACCCACTCCCTTTGTTAATCAAGATCATGAACCTTTGTCACTTCATACATCAAAGTAATTCTTGATTCTACTATTGTTTAGCATTTTTTAGGTAGAGAGAACCATTTAGGTGCATCTCGAGCATCCTTTTCAGTTGGAAACCCTTTTAATTTCACTAAAAAAGGTTTCTATTTTCCCAATATATGAATTTTTTTAACAGATCTCGAGGTATATAGTTTCATTACATGTTTTAAAATCTCTTCCATTTTATTTTAATATTTCAATTCTATTTTTTTTGTTTTTATTTTAGGTTTTCTCCATTTCTTTTTCTATGTATGATCTCTGTTGTTCACCTTGTGCTATCTTGATAAATTAGAAACATATGAGAAAGTGAATTATTTTTTGTGTATGCTCATTTCCATGTGCTTTCTAGGATTTTGACAAATAAAAAAAAGAGAGAAAACTTACATTTTTTTGGGTAGACTAACTAACATCTAACCCCTAACTTATAAAGTTTTGGATTTATTTTTTCAAAAATTTGCTTGTTTTGTTTGTGGTTGTTTGGAATTTTTTTTGCAAAAAAAACAAAGGTTTTGGGGGTAAGCATCCACTTTAAGACATAGAAATGTTTTGGAAAATCATCCACATTTTTCTTCATGTCGATTATGGCATTGCCGCCCCCTTCCAAAACTGAAAATATACATTATGTATACATATACAATATATATGTATATACACAAATTTCCTCTCTTAAGGATTAGGTTAAGTGGTTTGACGCATGCCAAAGTCATAATGGCTACAAATCTCATGAGTTAAATCCACTTAAATAGATGTGATTGTAACACCTTCAAATAGGTGTTAACCTCTCAACTACATATTATATAACATGGACAATTCAATTTAAGTTGTTAAATTTTTTATTTTATTTTATTCAATTAAAGTAACATTACTATTTAGATAATTGCTCAAACTAAGTATATGAATCACTTGTAATTGTTTTTATTTTTTTTAAAGGATGTTTGAATTTTAATTGGACCAATTAAGTTCCCACTTACTTATTACACTCACTAATATTACCAATCCAAGAGTTTACAATATTTCTTTACCACTTCCATGATTATATGAAGAGGGTTATGTAGAGTGACCTAAGATCACTCCCTAATTATTATAATATTCTTATTGGAAGGGGGGGATTATTAGAGAAATTATATGTTTCATTTTATTGAGTTGATGTCACAAGTTAGTTGTTCACCCATAATATCATTAGTTCATGTATGACACTATGTCATACTATTGACCTTGTTAGTTCATCATTGATTTTGATCTTTTTCTTTCTAATCATTTTTTTTGTTCACAATTATTGTGTTATTACGACTTTATTTATATTCCATATATTAGTATTATTAACTATACCATCTAATACTCATTATATCTATTTAATATATATATATATATATATATATATATATATAACTGTAATTCCACAACTATTATTAGTTGATATTAACTTAACTTAGTTGATTATCAATATATACATATGAATCTATGTGTATAAAATAAATAACCATTGAAATAATATAACTAACAATATAACCATAATGATTATATCACTTATAATTTCATGATCATTGATAAAATAAATTTAGAAATATAATTAATAACCCTTATGTTTATTATTTAATGTATAAATCTTTCAAAACTTGATAATTACTAGATTAAAATATCAATGCAAGAAAACAAGGTGTGTATCATTGTAGGGATATGAATGGTATTTGAGGAATCCAACTCTTAAAATTACATAGTTTAATTATGATGAATCCCAACATATTTGAAATATGTCTTCGTTTGAATTAATCAATAAGTTCATCCCCCAAGGTGTAGATTGTTAAATTTTTAAATTAAAATAAAGTACCAAGGCAAGTGTTTCTCTTCCCTAGGTGCCTAAGGGGGAGAAATTGCCAAATATGGGTCTTAGTCAAATTAATTTGTGAGATGCAAATTAAAAGATAACTTTATGATTAAAGTGAGGGTGAGTGCCTGTGGGGAGAAATTGCCGAATATGGTCTTAGTCAAATTAATTTGTGAGATGCAAATTAAAAGATAACTTTATGATTAAAGTGAGGGGTGAGTGAAGAGACACCAAATCTCAGGCCACCCATTTGATCTAATCTCAACCGCTAGATTAGAAAACTCTCACCTTCCCTCACGAGGTTGATTAAGGCAAGTGGGAACACCCATTCTTGGGTAAGAAGAAAAGAGACTCTTGGTGAGATGCCAAGAGGTTCTTGGTGAGATAAGAGGTTCTTGGTGAGATGCCAAAAACAAGAAGTTGAAGAAATCTTGGTGAGAGGCCAAGAGGCTTTTTGGTGAGATGCCAGCATAAGAGGAAGAAAACAATGCCTTGTTGAGAGAACAGAGGAGCTCAAGAATTCTTGTTGAGAGAAAAAAAAAAGAGAGCAAGAGAGAGGTTGAGCTGAAGAAAAGAGATACAGCTAAAGAATTTCCTCGGGAGCACCTGCATGCATCCCAAGGTTGCCGAATAGCATTGAGTGGCAATGTAAAATTGAATCTTAGCGTGACTTTGGCACAAATTTCATGACAAATTGCACATCATTAATTGCCATATCAAGGTAACGACTGGTTTACAAATTGAGGAGCAAAGCTACAAGAATGCCCAGATAAGTTTGTGTAACTATCCTAAGATGAAAATGTTGTAAAAGAATTTCTAAGCTCATAAATAATACAAACTCCTCTCTGTCTGGTTTTCCCCTTTGTGGGTTTGTGGTCTAGTTAGGATCCTAGTAAAATATTTGTGTCGAAATATTTTGAGTTTTGTATATTGCTGATATTTAAATTGGCGTTGAAAATGATGTTCATAATCCCCATGTTTCAGTTCTGAAAAATTAATTTCTGCTCAGAAATTTATTTTCTGTTAAACTTTTTAGATACCGAACACTATCAGAGATATACGATGTCAAACACCACAGGAGCAGATGCTGAAACACTTCAGCATATGTTGATGTTGAACACCACCGTGAGCGCATGCTGAAAACACGGTCAGAAAGTATTATGTCGAACAAGGTTTAAACTCCAGTTTTGCATTTAAATTTGACGGAAAAAGCAAAGAGATCAAACCGGTGGGATTTTGAAATTATTGTGTTATTACGACTTTAATTATATTCCATATATTAGTATTATTAACTATACCATCTAATACTCATTATATATTTATAATATATATATATATATATATATATATATATATATATATATATATATATATATATATATAATCAGAATGCCAATAACCACATAGTTGATATTAACTTAACTTAGTTGATTATCAATATATACATATGAATCTATGTGTATAAAATAAATAACCATTGAAATAATATAACTAACAATATAACCATAATGATTATATCACTTATAATTTCATGATCATTGATAAAATAAATTTAGAAATATAATTAATAACCCTTATGTTTATTATTTAATGTATAAATCTTTCAAAACTTGATAATTACTAGATTAAAATATCAATGCAAGAAAACAAGGTGTGTATCATTGTCGGGATATGAATGGTATTTGAGGAATCCAACTCTTAAAATTACATAGTTTAATTATGATGAATCCCAACATATTTGAAATATGTCTTCGTTTGAATTAATCAATAAGTTCATCCCCCAAGGTGTAGATAAGTTGGTGATAGAGTGCATTTTTAAGGCACTCTTGGTGACATCACTCGTTTAAACCTCAAACCTGGAATTATAATATGCAATAGGCTCATGCAATATTATTCATAGTACCTCATCATATTGTCAATAATGACTTAACACAACACTCTCTACTTAGGTGTTACCCTACTCATCAACAATACCCTATTATTAAAGTTCAACCCCTTTTTCCATTACTAGCTTATTGCATTTCCAAATGTTTCTCTACACCTCTACATAGGCACTATCATGAGTATCAACACTCTTTATAAAATAATACTCACCTTCGGCATGTACCCCTAACATATAGAAATGTTTTCCAAAAAATGACATTAATTGGAAAACTTTCACATTGAACAGTTGGGTTCAAAGAGTCCAATTTCTCTTTTTCCTATTGCTTTATAAAAAAACTAGATGATTCCTCAAAGAACTCAATTAGTTTGTCATGTTTTCCTCTGAATCACCTTTCAAGTAGCCGTACTCATTCCTCAATATAATTTCTGAGATGAAAGTTATGGATCTCTAAAATCAATAGTTTCACCCTTTTTGCACCTGTTTCACTGGTACAATAAATCTCAAATGTTAACTTATGCCTCTTGTAGAAGAAAATATGATGGCTACCAGGAAATTTTTTATATTGGTAGTTGATAGTTGTATTCCTCATTGTGAATACACAAAATCTCTTAGATTCAATATCTAAGGCTCCCTCCAACTTGCACATCAATATTAATTAACTAACTTTCTCCTTTTTCATTTTCTGCAAACTTGGAATTTTTAACAGAAAATAGTTATCTCCTAAACGGAGCAAAAATGGAAAAAACTACCTCAAGAAAACATTTTTTGAATTGATGAGTAGATAAAATGTTGACTAAATACTTTTTTTTTGGATTAGTGATATAGGGTTCCTTTCCCCCCTCTGAATATTTTATAAATTCCAAAAAAGTGCCCAGGAATAGCATTGTTTTCCCTATTTCGACATGTCCACTCCAAATCCTCTTGATTTTTTCCAAAATCCCAACTGGGTATCTTTGTGCCTACGTTTTGAGCTATCTTTTAAAATTTGATCTTAATCTTGGTATTAGTTATTGAGCATGACCTAGATCTTAAAAAGTCAATAATTTATGTTTTCAGAAAATGGAAGAAAAATTTTCCAATGACCCTCATAGGAACTCTTCTATCCCTTGTCACTACAGACATACCCCTTAAATTTCATTTGAGTATGAATTGAAATTCTCCTGTTATGGCCAAAATAAGTTTTTGGCTCCAAACAAGTAAAGTTTTCTATTTTTTTGCTCTCTCTCTCTCTCTCTCTCTCTCTCTCTCTCTCTCTCTCTCTCTCTCTCTCTCTCTCTCTCTCTTCTTTGTTTCTTTCCTTCTCTTCTTCATCTACTTTTCGACATCAAATTTACTTTCTTCGTCAATGTTTTGGCACATGATTCACTTTTTTTGTTGATATTTTGGTGCAAGATTTACTTTCTTCACCAACATTTCAATGCAATATTCAATTTCTTCACTGAATTTTTGGCACAGATTCACTTTCTTCTCCAAAGTTTCAATGCAAGGTTCACTTTCTTCATTGATATTTAGGCACAATATTTAATTTCTTTACTGATGTTTTCACAACTTGCGAGGATCATTATTCACCAACATTTTGGTGTAGGATCTTCTTTCCTCGCCAAAACACTCCTTTATGGACGACTCCAAAATATGTTTCTTCGTTGACATACATTGTATTGGCGACTTCAAAATGTCTCTCTCCATCGATATTTCATATGATGAAAGTATTTTTTTCATCGATACACACTTTATTGGCCACAAAATACTTCCCTTTATCAACATGCTATGTATCGACCACCAAAAAATGTTTCGACACTTAGTCAATTTTTTTTCCATAATTTCAAACTCACAAACTTGTGGTTGTCATTGATGTTGTGGAAACAATACCTAACTCAAACCTTTGAGCTGAATTCAACCTATCATATGTAAAATAGACCTATGCAACCAAACAACCCAACAATCCAAGTGCTAAGAAAAAATATTAGGGGATTTCAATCCCACCTATTTTTGTTGGTGAACTTAATTTTCTCCCCCAACTCCTATGCAACTTCTACATATTTGGCCATTTTTCCATCTAGAGCCAAAACCCACTTTTTGAATTCATAATATTGATATACCCATGTTGATGTTCAACTCAAATATGCCCAAAATTTGGGGATTTTGCTCGATTCTACAATTTTCCTCCTAACTAAAATAATGGCAACAACTTTGTCATTCTGTAGTAGACCCTTTTTATTCCTAGTGTTGAAACCTTTTGCTCTAATACCAATTGTAAATTACCCCAACCAACAAACCTAATATTTTCTCACACACATAAATAAAATTTACAACAACAACATGTTGATTAATTCATGCATCGAACAACATATATAAAAACCTATGAATGTAATTGTTCAATGAAACACACAAAAAAATTCAAATAAAATGTACACAAAATGAAATTAACATAGAAAAAACAACATAAACTTATCTTTTTAAATATGAACTAGCTAGCTGCATACAAGGGATGTTCCTCCCAACCATAGCTGTTTTTGTTCCATTTCTCTCAATAGAAGGCCACCCCCAAGTTGAGTCTATGATTCCACAAGAAGGTTTATCCCTCTTGTCTTTCCACTATCCACTTTTAGCAACCCAAAACCCAGGTTATACTCCAACAATAATTCCAATCCACCAACTCTCTCTTTCCCCATAACCTGCACAACCCTAGGAATGGGACCCCCCTTCTTTGCCTAGTAATCCCTTGGACCTTCCCACTTCCCTCCATGGATCTAGTGCACTTGGATGGATATGAAATATCTTAGCTGAGGACTCCAGGAATTATCATCTACTCCAGGAGTTCTCACAACATCCTTCTCAAGGTTCTTGAGCCATTTCCTCATCAAGAAATAGAACTTACAGGCATACAACCTTCAATACAGACATATATCCTTCTTTCTAGCATAAAAATCATCCCAACAAGGTGTCTTTCCATGACTAGCATGGTTGGTGCTCTTCTCAGCACCCCACTCCCCTCAGTAAAAAATTTCCGAAAAATGAATTCAAATTTCCTTTTTTTCTCATGCAAGATTAACTCACACATTTCCCAAAATGTGGTTATACTTAGCCCATGCTATCATAAATTGGTGAGTTAAATTTCCCCACCTACCATTCTTACATCGATTTAATATATCTTTCGATAATTCAAAGGGGATAAACATTGATATGATAATGGATGAATTAATAGAAATGGATAACCCCTTGGACCCCTCTTTATTCCCCTCTCTTCTGGAATCATAGCCCCCCATAATTATCATCCCTCTTGTATCACAATCAATGATTATTATTTTTTTAATGATTACAATGTACATTCTTACATAGATCATCCCTTAGCCATATTAATCAGTACTGTATTTTCAGCCCAAACATATCGAATCACCATCCTAAATAACATTTATGCATTTACATTACAATTTGTAGATATTAAAAATGGGGATATTACACATTAATTATTCATTATAATAACAAAATTACAAGAACAATCACAACATCAAACAATGATAGTTTGGGAACTTTTCTTAACTTCCACCTCCAACAACACTTCATCATTCCTAAGCTCTTGTTGAGGAGTACCTGAGGGTTGAGGATCTTTGTTGATATCAATGGGGTTGGTTTGAGTGCCTATTGATCCATTGGAGACTCCCTCGTTCTTCCTACTAGTGCTTCCTTTGCCACCTAGGAGACTGATATCCCAAACATGGTCTTGCATACAACCTCATTGTTCCCATTGTTTCTTTTCTACTGCGCATGCTATCAAAGTTTTGATAAGACATTATGTTTCTACAATCCTAAAAATAAGTATTTCTCGGGTTCTTGAGTACATCGGGTCCTTCACCCATATTTCGACTTCCTTCAAGACCTAAGAAATAGAGAGTTCTTCTATTATGCTCCTAACACATTTATCGATATCCTATACCTCTATCTTGGTCGCATCTGAGCATATATGACTATACTCTTTCTCTCACTTGCTTGCATCATATTCATCTCTAAAAGTATGCTTGGGTTTCTTTGGGGATGAATCCCTACTAGAGACAACACTGAGTTTTCTCTTGCACCCTCTTCCCTCTCTACTAGCCATCCTAATAACAAGTCACAAGCACCATATGAGTTCCAAGACTTACTCTAACAACACTACTAAAACAACTAAACTGAAACAAGGTGTAGGTGGCCAGATAAATAATGAAAATAAGCACTCTATCATTTTCACCAACAAGACCAGTAGAGAATTTATAACACATATAATAAATTGACTACCCTTGAAACTTAGAGAAACATACTATTAGGGACCTAACCTCCCCAACCCCTCACATAGGTAGAATAATATATTTTCCATGTAATAAAGGTTGACATTAGTTAAGAAGACCTATTTAATAATGTGAACAAGTCTAATGTAAGGAGACTTAATAAAAGATTCCACTTCTAGAAAGATCTTTCTCTAGAATGTTATTTAGAAGATATAATTAATATAAATAGGAGTAGAAGGAATGAAAAATTACTATCTTGAGAATCATTGTAATAGAGATATGCTCTGCTAGAGGTTTCCCCCTCAAAGAGGCAAGTGAATTTGGGTTTCTATCAATAAAGGTATCATTTTTGGTGTTGTGATTCTCTATATTTTGTTTTTACACTTGTATTTGGTGCAATATTTATGTTTCCACTTATTATAATATATTTGGTACCTTGCAAGTGTTATCAGATCATCCTTCCTTTGCAGAAATTGTGGGTAATTGTTTTTCCAGGGTAGATACATGTACTTTCGGTGTCTTTAAAGCACAGAGATTTGTCGTTTAGTTGGTAAAATTGTGGTTTGGGAAAACTACACGTAGTAAATATAGATGGTTTCATGGGGTTACTTGAAATAAATGTTTCACCTTGTTGGAAAGCTCTATAACCCCTGTTGGTACCCCTTCGAGTAGTACCACATTAGACAGAATCTATACACAACCATCACTCCCACGTACTGTCAGGTATATAGGGAGTCCCCTAGGTCTCTTGAAACTAGCTCTAGATCAATTGATCAACCACCAGACTGCTATAGTGACACCAAGAACATCACTCATGAAGATACTCTCTAGTACTTCGATAATCTGGTAGTACAACTAAGGGTACAATCGAGACTCTTTAGTTGGTTCCCTGAGATATTGTGACAAGTACTAGTGTTCAAACCCGCATATATCAAAGAGTTATAACATAGGGAAAATCCTTTTCTATAGGAACCCTAAAAATCCCTAACTATTGGAAAAGAAACAAAAAAAAAAAAAAGGAATAAAAGAGATATCTTGTCACACAACTGTCCTCCTGCATTTTGGTTGCGAAATTCCTACATCAATTTTTTTGTTAACACTTTGGGAATTTCTTCACTAGAATATTCTTTATGTCGGAGTATAACTCTGCAGAAGTAAAAAATAATGAGTATAATAGTTTTTCCAACACCCTTATTTGGGAACTATCCCATTGGATTCCTCTCTTCACCCTAATTGCAGTGGTACCTATCACTTGTAAGGATTTTATTTTTCATGGACCCACCCACCCTTCTCAACAACCTTATTTTCCACCTATCCCATTAGATCTCTCTCTTCTCCCCAATCGGAGTGGTACCTATCACTTGTAAGTCTTTTTTTTTCCATTGACCCATCCACCCTTCCTACCACCCTTATTTTCCACCTATCTCATTGCCTTCCTGTCTTCACCCCATCTATCGTGATACCCCTCATCTATAACATTTTCTCTATGTGGACTCACTTGCCCATTTTTTGTTTCTCCCCAAATGGCTCTCACCTACAATCAAGAATTCAACAACTTGCTTGTTGACAATGAGAAAAACAAAAATTCCATCCAATATGTCACTTACAATATTTCTACCCTCAACTTTGATAATGCTACCCTCAAATCTATTACTACTAACATCGAAATTGATCTATGAGGTGTGCAACCATCCATAGAATCCCACTCGACCAAGATGAACCACTTCATGTTTCAATTGCAGGGCCCTGCCCCTTGTGAACAACCTTACCACCATGAAGATGTTAAATCTTATCATTACCAATCCTTTCATTCCAATCAACCTCATCAATAAATACATCTTCTTACAGTCAAGGTGAAAACATTTGATGGCTTGGATCCCACAAGTTGTGTCACACAAATGGAACATTATTTCTCCTTACATGGCATCAATGATGAATTGGCCAAACTTCATTATGGTGTCTTTTCATTTATTTGAATCATTAACACTGGAAATGTGGCAATGGCATAAAAATTCATGCCAAGGGTATGTTTCTTTGACACAGTTTATGGTCGAACTTTATGAATTCTTTGACACAAACACCCACCATTTGGATCGTTTGACCAAGTTGAAACATTCATACATAGTGGAATAATTTATTTCCTCCTTTGATCATTTGTATTTTATAATGGAGAGAATGTTTGATGCCTTCTTCAAGGAATTATTTATTAGTGGCATAAAGGATGAAATCCAATATCATGTCCTAATGGCTCACCCCCAGACTTGGGTGGAAACTACTAAATGCACCAAGGAAGAACAATAGGTTTTCTTTTCCTAGAACCAAAAACCATATTTTATTCCTCTCCCTAAACCTACCAATAATTTACATCATTCCACTCCTCTCAAGATCTAGAAATTAACTTGGGAAAAAATGGTTAAACACCAACTCAAGGGTATTTTCTATAATTGTGATGACAAATATATTTGGGGGCACAAGTGTAAGGAACAAAATATTTTCATGGAAATTTCTAAGGATTTTGATGCTGAGGAGGATGAAGTTTCCCCCGTGGAAGATCTACCCCATGCAACTGATCCTACTTCGCCCTCTGATACACCAAAATTTGAACCATTGATTTCCCTACATGCCCTCATTAGATTCTCCTATCCCCAAAACCTCAAGCTAATTGTCTAGATTAAGCAAAGGAAATTCATAATAGTAATTTAAAGTGGAAACACATGTAATTGTATTCATCGTTGCATTGTTGAGGAAATCAATTATTATATACATGAAATCGACAATTTTGAAATCATGATTTCCAATGGAGGTTCCATGAAATGCGGCAAGCATTGTGAAAATGTGTGCCGACAAGTTTATTAGTACAACCTGAAATATCATATCTTTGTTATCAACATGGGCGATCATGACATTATACTCGATGTTGAATGGTGACACACCCTTTTCCCCATCCTCATGTATTTTAAGGACCTAACCACGTAATTCCAATAGGAGAGACAATAATATAAGTTCCAAGGAATCACAACAGGATCACTTAAGATCATTAGATCCCACTGAATGGAAAAGATACTCAAAAAAGGTCATTATGGAATTATTTCCCAACTCCATTCCATTCACATCAATGAGACTCCCTCTGTGCACCCTGAACTCCAATATATACTATCCAAACACCAAACTATTTTTAACATTCCTCATGAACTTCCCCCTTCCCACAATGTCCATGCTTATTCCATTCCTCTAGTCTTAGGTAATATTCCTCCCAATGTTCACCATTATCGTCATCCCTTTGCCCAAAAAAATGAATTTGAGAATTTTTTTCAAGAATTGCTAGAAGCAAGTGTTATTTGTCCTAGTACCTACCCTTATTCTTCTTCGTTAGTCATTATACTTGAGAAAGAAGGCACTTGACACATGTTTCCTTATTTTTTTTCCCTCAACAAACTCACAATCAAAGAAACATTTCACATTCCTGTCATTGATGACCTTTTTGATGAATTGAGTGGTGTTCAATACTTTATCAAACTTTATCTCTGTCTTGGCCACCACCAGATACATATGAAACAAGAACACATCCCCAATACTTCCTTTGGAACTTATGAGGGTCACTATGAGTTCTTGGTCATTCCCTTTGGCTTTTGTAATGTCCCCTCTACTTTTCGAAGTCTCATGAATCATGTCTTCCTGTAACACCCTATTTTCCTCCAAGACTATAATTATGTTAAAACTTCATATAATGTAATTACAAAGCATGTAATTATCTTTTGATTAATGAAAAACATCAGACAACTGACTGAGGAGGAAAATCCTTTAGTACTAGCCATGATATCACAATTGGGAAATTGATGAAGTGGGTCGACGTGGTGGAGTTGAGATGTTTAAGTCAAGAAAATAGAAAGATTGATTGGAAAGACAACATATACTTGCAAGACATAAATACACACATGTCAGTGTACTTGAACCTTCCTAGAGCCATGTGACAATTTATAGTGAGAAAGATTGGTGGTTGGAGCAGATATAACTGGTGACATACCTGATCTCTTGAAAAGACAAGGGTCAGCTGAAAAACCTGACAGAAGTACACCCCTTGTATTTAGGTCACATCTGAAAGAAGTCATGGGAATCCCAAGGATTGGGTGGAAGAAGAGGCCAAAGGTGGAAAACAATCACCAAGGGCATAGAGAAAGGAGGATGAATGAAGAGAGGCACACAATTGCACATAGGGGAATGTATCACAACAACATTTGGGAGAACTTGAACCAAGTCAGTTTGAGAGAATAATTTGAGAAAGAACAAGTGAGAAACAAACTCACAAATCGAAGATGCGATGAACATAGGTATTCACTTGCAAAAAAATGAAGAATAGAAGAAATTGAAAAGATATTCTTGAGGAAAAAATAAATCTTGTCCAAAATAATTTTGATCACCCTGGAATAGAGAAGACCTAGATATAGACTAGAGAAACAAAGGACTGCAGCTTGGTACCCGTTGGAAAGAAACCAAAACAGGTAAGGGAGGTCACCAAGGGACTATATAGTAGATAAGGGATTCTTGTGTAAAGGAAATCGAGTGGGGAGGGTAAGTGATAAACCTCTATAGGTCTTGAGATGAGTGGGAAGAGGGAAACTTCTATTGTTTCTAGTGGAGGAAGGAGAGTAAACTTCTCGGATCAATTGAAGTATGAGAACCAAATGAATCATTCCCCTTGTGATATCATGGCCTGTCATAGGGGTGGAATGTTGTAGGAAGGTACTCTACAATGTATCCTAAGGTTGGGAGGAAAGGATTCCTCTTTCAGTCAGTTGGATGTTGACATTTACTAAAAAAATAAGTGTTTTGTTAACTTAATGTATTTTATGTAAATCCATTATTTCATGGTTAAATAGGAAATATGGATGTATGTATGGAATGACTATCTTCCGAAGTAAAATGGATTAATCTATTTGTTTCCATTGAATAGCCTTTTAGACTTATGAAACCACGAGATTTGTTTTAGAGTAGGGTGTAACCTTGTGAGAACTACAAGTTATTGAAGTGAAATCTTGCAAGATACGAAGAAAATATTCATCCTGAAACTAACAGAGGATATGTCTTAATGATTGGGAAGGGTCTTTGCGTAGACTCTGATAGCCTCACTGCATGAAATCTCTTTCTCTTGAAGAGAGAAGTGTACAGGATACAGACAAATCCTTCATTTGGATAGTGACAGGAGTACCCTGGTGTTTAGGAACCATCTGTAGGTTGAGGAACCTTAAGCCCTAAAATATTCACCTTTCTCAGATGGAAAGTTTGTAGAACATGAAAATTATTATTCAAAGCTTCTCATAGAATGCCTTAGCTAGTTTAAAACAAGACTCCCTAGCTCTTGAAGGTATAGTAGAACCTTGAAAAATACTAGAAGAGGAACCTTGAATTGGTTAAGTCTCGAATAAGACTGATGCCATGAAGAGAACTAGTGTTTTAAGCTAGAAGAATTCACAACTATTGGATCAACAGTAGAAATATCCTGACCATTGGTTGGAGTGTATGGTCATCATAAAGGCCTAGTATAAGGCTGTGTTGGGACTCCAATGGGGAGAGATCCAAGTAAGCAACAATTGTTGATCCATCAAAGAGTGTATTGGTGATTCTCGTACCGTCAATGCGAGTTATGAGTCATGCGAGGTGAATATTGTCGAAGTTATGGATGGAAGGTCACAGAGGGATTCTGATGACTTAGGAGACCAAGAGTTGTTGATCTAGTGGGATATGCCAAGTGGGATCTCATCCATTGGAACTTTGTGGAAATCACTCCAAGGAGGAGTGTTTAGGAACCTTTTTTGGTGAATAGTTGTAACCCCCGAAGTGCATAGTACTCATCATATGAAATGAATGTGGACCATTTGATCTATTAGAATGTGTGTGTTCAAAGTGAGTCGATCATAGTGGTTTGTAGTAATAGAGTAGAGACACTCTTATTGGAGGGACTCAGATATCGAAGGTGGACCATTAATCGATGTGTGGGTGAGATTTAATATCAATCATATATTTTGGTGTCCTATTTTCTAGCAAGTAGAATGGTTGTTTGAGTGGAGAGTAATAGTAGAGTAAGTGGGGGTGTCAATGAAATTGTAGCTATTGAATCTAGAGTTCAAGGACAACTAGATCCCTTGGGACAATCCATCATATTGATACTGTTGAAGAGGATGTCAACCCAAGTGAATTGAGAATTCTGGTAGGGATGTGTCTGAATGGCCATAGATGATTGATCTAATGGTGAGGAATAATCTTGACCGTCTAATTGGGGGAATTAGACACATAGTCACCTTGGTGGAATCTAGAAAAGAGATTCTATGATAATTTAGTAAGATTTAATATGCTTAAATTGTGATAAGAGAAGTCTTCACTTAAACAATTGATGCAATATGATAGCATTCCTTGAGGAAAGAAAAGGAAAGAAGACATCCCACCAACCTAAGTGATGATTAGGGGGTAATGTGTGCTACAAAGTGGTAACAGAGCAGAGTTTAAACTCTAGGATTATATGGGTTTCCAAGTCTACTTAATATTATTTAAGAACAATTGTTTTTTTTTCCAATAATGCATGCTATGATGTTTCTCTATGTAATGGCTAACATTTTTTTGTTGTTTCATCACATAGGATAGTGGAAGTGAATGGTGCAATGTAGCATGCAGGACACATCACACTTCCGAGATGAGGAATATGAAAGTTGTAGGGATAGATAAACCCCTCCATATTTGGTAGCTACTCTCAAAATTTTGAAGGAAGACATTAAGAGGCCCACGAGGGATCAATATGAACAAGCAGAGATGAACATGGTATTATTATAGAGATTGTTTGAGATTTGGAAGAATATACAATAAGGTCCTATAAATGAAGAGTTGTATCAATTGGAGAGGTTGAGAACCCCTTGAGATTCCTAGAAGCATGGATTATACCATAGCGATATAGGAAATAATTCTTCCAAGAAGAGGCATCGAAATGCCAAGAAAAATTGAATCTAGTGGGAGTATTTCCAAAAATTCATCCATCATGAAGATTTCTTCTAAACAAATATACAACAATGATACTAGATTGAGTGGCCTTAAGAGGAAAAGGAAGAGACAGTCGTAGATTTCCCTAACTGAGGAATGCAAGAAAGGTAATCCACCTACCTTTGATGGATAAATCAAGAAGGGGGAAGACGTTGAGGCTTGGTTGCTAGGTTTGAAGAAGTATTTTCAAGTACATAATTACTCGAACAATAAGAAAGTGAATATTTCCATATTCAATATGAATGGAGGAGACTTTATTTTTTGGGAGGATCTCAAGAAAGTCAAAGGACTAAAAGAAAGAAAACTGACCAGGAAGCAATTTGAGAAATACTTTCGAAAGGAATACCTATCAAATAAATATTATGATGATAAAATAATGGAGTTCCATGAGAATAATTTGGGATAACTTACCATGGATGCATATGCTAAGATATTTTTGGAGCTGCTAAGGTATTTTCCTTAACTCAAGGAGAAGAAATCAAGGGTATAAAATTTTCTCAGTGAATTACCATAGTCCTACTAGGATAGAATTGAGTTTGAAAAGACCAAGACATTAGAGGACACCATAAGGAAGGCCAAGTGTTTTTATGACCAATATAAACATAATAAAGAGCCTTCTAAGGATTGGAGGAGAAAGGATAAGAGTGGATTCCAAAAGAAAGGATTCAAATCTTTTTTGTATAAGAATCCAAAGAAAGGAGCTCACTTCAATCAACCAATCAAGAGTGTGCATCAACATAAATTTCCATCTCAGAGTGGAAATAATCCAACGAAGAAGGAAATATAAAGAGAAGAGGAACCCAAGAAAGGGCCTTTGCAATGTTGGGGTTGTAGAGAACCACGTTGTTGATCTAAAAGACTATTTTACGAGGTTAAGTTCAACCTCATGACGATATGAATCCCCCTGCGTTTTTAGAGAGGTGGTACTCCTCTTGTTCTTATAATTCCATGAAAATAAAATAAAACAAAACAAAGTCTAAGAAGGACCACACTTAATATTTACATTCACATTCAAGGAAAACAACACCTGAGATTTCGGACTAGGTGTTTTAAAAGAAACTCATATGTACAATATTTACAAAGTGAATAGATAATATGTATACAAATGATAAAGGATTTATATATCCATCATAGCATTCATCCTAACATTTAACAATACCACAAATAGAGAGATCAAAAAATGGACCGCAAATAGAAGAGAGCTTTAAATTATCATTCCATAAAGTACCAAGAAGATTATGATAGATAAAACATTTGTAAACTCAAGATTATGATCAAAGTCTTTGAAAAAACAATAATGTAATATCCCAATTAGCTCTCTTGGAGTCTCAAAAAATAATAATGAGTCTTTAAATACAAAGGTAAATGTCTTTAAAGAAAATAAAATGCATTCACCCTTCAAAGAGGACTAGGATTGGGATCCCAC